>CAWUFW010017023.1:0-281926 GCA_963921515.1 Calotriton arnoldi | reverse complement strand
ATGGCCTGCTTGCATTGTGGGTGCCACACACATATTTGTGTGGCACATGTGCTAGGGGTCACATTGTATGTTCAAAGTCATGTTCGGTGTTGTAGGCATTTGACACAGTCTACACACGCTTGTCATGGTGTTGGGGGATGTCTTCTTCTTGCATTCCCTAGGTTGTGGTGTGCTGGTTGTGTCATGCATTGTCCATCCTATGAGTGGGGGTGGTAGTGGTGGTAGGCATCCAGCCCACCCTGGGTGAGGGTGGTAGTAGTGGTAGGCATCCTGCCCCCCTGGGTGAGGGTGGCAGTAGTGGTAGGCATCCTGCCCCCCTGGGTGAGGGTGGTAGTAGTGGTAGGCATCCAGCCCACCCTGGGTGAGGGTGGTAGTAGTGGTAGGCATCCTGCCCCCCTGGGTGAGGGTGGTAGTGGTGGTAGGCATCCTGCCCCCCTGGCTAAGGGTGGTAGTAGTGGTAGGCATCCAGCCCACCCTGGGTGAGGGTGGTAGTAGTGGTAGGCATCCAGCCCCCTGGGTGAGGGTGGTAGTGGTGGTAGGCATCCTGCCCCCCTGGCTAAGGGTGGTGGTAGGCATCCAGCCCCCCCTGGGTGAGGGTGGTAGTAGTGGTAGGCATCCTGCCCCCCCTGGCTAAGGGTGGTAGTAGTGGTAGGCATCCTGCCCCCCCTGGGTGAGGGTGGTAGTAGTGGTAGGCATCCAGCCCCCCCTGGCTAAGGGTGGTGGTAGGCATCCAGCCCCCACTGGGTGAGGTGGTAGTAGTGGTAGGCATCCAGCCCCCCTGGCTAAGGGTGGTAGTGGTGGTAGGCATCCTGCCCCCCCTGGCTAAGGGTGGTGGTAGGCATCCAGCCCCCCCTGGGTGAGGGTGGTAGTAGTGGTAGGCATCCAGCCCCCCCTGGCTAAGGGTGGTAGTGGTGGTAGGCATCCTGCCCCCCCCGGGTGAGGGTGGTAGTAGAGGTAGGCATCCTGCCCCCCCTGGGTGAGGGTGGTAGTAGTGGTAGGCATCCAGCCCACCCTGGATGAGGGTGGTAGTAGTGGTAGGCATCCAGCCCCCCCTGGGTGAGGGTGGTAGTGGTGGTAGGCATCCTGCCCCCCCTGGCTAAGGGTGGTGGTAGGCATCCAGCCCCCCCTGGGTGAGGGTGGTAGTAGTGGTAGGCATCCTGCCCCCCTGGGTGAGGGTGGTAGTGGTGGTAGGCATCCATCCCCCCTGGGTGAGGGTGGTAGTAGTGGTAGGCATCCAGCCTCCCCTGGCTAAGGGTGGTAGTGGTGGTAGGCATCGTGCCCCCCCTGGCTAAGGGTGGTGGTAGGCATCCAGCCCCCCCTGGGTGAGGGTGGTAGTAGTGGTAGGTATCCAGCCCCCCCTGGCTAAGGGTGGTAGTGGTGGTAGGCATCCTGCCCCCCCTGGGTGAGGGTGGTAGTAGTGGTAGGCATCCTGCCCCCCCTGGGTGAGGGTGGTAGTAGTGGTAGGCATCCTGCCCCCCTGGGTGAGGGTGGTAGTAGTGGTAGGCATCCTGCCCCCCCCTGGGTGAGGGTGGTAGTAGTGGTAGGCATCCTGCCCCCCTGGGTGAGGGTGGTAGTAGTGGTAGGCATCCTGCCCCCCTGGCTAAGGGTGGTGGTAGGCATCCAGCCCCCCCTGGGTGAGGGTGGTAGTAGTGGTAGGCATCCAGCCCCCCCTGGGTGAGGGTGGTAGTAGTGGTAGGCATCCAGCCCCCCCTGGCTAAGGGTGGTAGTGGTGGTAGGCATCCTGCCCCCCCTGGCTAAGGGTGGTGGTAGGCATCCAGCCCCCCCTGGGTGAGGGTGGTAGTAGTGGTAGGCATCCAGCCCCCCCTGGCTAAGGGTGGTAGTGGTGGTAGGCATCCTGCCCCCCCTGGGTGAGGGTGGTAGTAGTGGTAGGCATCCTGCCCCCCCCTGGGTGAGGGTGGTAGTAGTGGTAGGCATCCTGCCCCCCCTGGGTGAGGGTGGTAGTAGTGGTAGGCATCCTGCCCCCCCTGGGTGAGGGTGGTAGTAGTGGTAGGCATCCTGCCCCCCCTGGGTGAGGGTGGTGGTGCGCATTCAGGCCCCTGTGTGCATATGTGGCATTGGTGATGGGCATCCCGCCCCTATGGTGCTGCTGTTGCTGGTGTAAGTATATTCTGCATCCCTCTGTGTGTGTGTGATGTGTCGTGTACGTGTTGTATGTGTTTCGTGGTTGGTGTCTGGCTTACCTTCTGCGCCGTACGCGTCCGTGCCTGTTCCGGTAGTAAATGTAGAATATTGGTATGATCGGGACGAAGGGATTCATGGTTGGTTCGTGTCGTTCGTCCTTCTCGTTGCTTCGCGTCGTCCTCGTCGCTTCGCCTCGTCGCTTCGCGTCGTCCTCGTCGCTGCCGTGTTCGTCTCGGAGCCGTGGATCGTGTTGTGGCGCGAATCGGAGCTTATGTGCGCCTCTCCCGGATGCTTTGACGTGCCGTGCGTAGCGACAGGTTCGGCGCATACGGAAAGCGCATCGTACTTGTCCGGCCGGACGGGGCTGCATTTTTCCTTCCGTGCGACTCGATTCGGCGTTTCCGGATTCGCCTCGGTCGGGGAACAGGACCTGGTTTGGGTGAGTACGGCTCGGCCGGATTCTTTGCTGTTGTGCGCATCGTACTTACTCGTTCGGTGTGCTGTACGGATCGGTCGGGAAACAGGCTTTCGCATGGCTTTTTTCCCGACCGAATGGTGTTGGGTACGCCTCCGACCGAGATCGGAATCGGCCCCTTAGTGAGAAACTCATGCACTCACTCATTCACTCACTCTCAAAGGTTACAGGTTACAGTTTTACATTTTTTTATTTCATAACTGTAACCTGTAACCTTTGAGAGTGAGTGTGTGAGTGAGTGCATAAGTGTCTCGGTGAGTGTATGAGGGAGTGTGTGAATGTCTTGATGAGTAGGTGAGTGGGTGTGTGAGTGTCTGTATGGGTCTTGGAGGGGCAGCATAAGTGTATCACTGGGTGTGTGAGTAGGTACGTGAGTGTCTAAGTGGGTCTGTGAGTGGGTGTGTGAGTATCTGAGTGGGTGTCTGAGTTGGTGCATGAGTGTCTATGTGAGTGTCTCTGTGAGTCTGTGAGTAGGTGGGAGAGTGTCTGAGTGGGATTGTGAGTGCCTCCATGAGTGTGTGAGTCAGTTTGTGAGTGAGTGCATGAGTGTCTGAGTGGGTGCATTAGTCCCTGAGTGGGTCTGTGAGAGGGTGTGTGAGTCTCTGAGGTGGTCATGAGTGGCTGTGTGAGTGGATGTATGGGTCTGTGACTGTGTGCATGAGTGTCTGAGAGGGTCTGTCAGTGGATGTATGTCTCTGAGTGGGTCTGTGAGTGGGTGCATGAGTGTCTGAATGGGTCTGTGAGTAGCTGTGTGGGTGGCTGTATAGTTCTGTGAGTGGGTGCATGAGTATCTAAATGAGTGTCTGAGACTGTCTGTGAATGGGTGTGTGAGTGAGTGTCTCAGTGGGTCTGTTAGTGTGTGTGTAAGTGCCTGAGTGTATGAGTGGGCATCTAAGTGTCAGTGTGGGCATGTCAGTAGCTATGTGAGTGACTCGGACACACAGGAACAATACCTGCCCTTTTATCCAACAAAAGTCTACAGTTTTGCACAAAATGTCTACCCAAGTGGAGTTCTTTCTACTGGTTAATTACTAAGTGCTACCTCCTTGGGTAAATGTCCAGCATGTATTCTACTCTGCAGCTACTTAATGGAGCAAAAGGACAGTGACCTTGTGTGTGTGTTGGCACTGTGATTGTTCTTGGTGTGTCTTTATCTAGAAATGTGTTATAACATGAATCCTTCTATAGAGAAGATGACGAGACTACAAAGAGGTAAATCTCCACCCAACAAGGTTGTTTCCTCTTAACTATATGAAGTAAGGGCTTTTTTGCTTGGTGAAAATGTCCTCATATTCCTTGGCATCAAGACCTCCTCACCAAAATCAGCAGAAAACGCATTGGGGGGCCACTTGTTAAGCTGTCCATCATCTTGGCAAAAGGCATGAAGACCTTTGGATACTACTAAATTGGGTGGGGCCAAACAGGAAGCATCCAAGTGATTTCACATTTGCCTACCCCTAGCAATTTAAAGAGACAACTATGGACTTTGCTCTCACCAGGAGAGGATACAAAAAACACTTGTCATGGAATTGCTGGGAAAACATACTTGCTTTGCCTTTGCCAAGCCGAAGAGTTAGGATCATATGTCATTTACAGAAGTGGAGCTTCAACAGGGCACCTGCTATGTTAATATGTGTAAGTGCTTCCTGTTGAGGTTTAATGTTTGTAAAATAAGCATCAGAGCCAATACGGCCCTTGTGATCCCACTCCCAGACTTTATGGGGGAGGGAGGCCATGTTGCCCCCTCCCCGGGCCATTTTCAACCCCGGAGACCCCATCCCCAGGGGCCTGGCCATGCCTCCTGGGTGCCCTGGTGTCCACTCAGGCCACCCAATGTGCAGGAAGGGGACCGCGGGTGAAGCCTCAAGGCCCCAGTGGTCCCAGCCAGCTCCCTGCCTCCTGCGGGAGCCGGCATTGCTGTCGGACAATGGGAGCTGCTGGAAATGCAGCTCCCTGTGGGCGAGAGCAATCTTTCATCTCTTTCCCTGCCCAAATGTCTGCAGTCAGGCAAAGAGATAAAAACTCTATTTCCAGCAAGCGGGAGCAGTTCGACAGCTCTTGCTTGCTGGAACCAGAGTGTTTGCTTTTGCTTGGAGGGAGCTGTCAATGCTCCCGCCAAGCAAAAGCAAACAGCTATGTCCAGGGGGTGGGCACCCCAGGACAAAGCAGGAGCCGGCCCTGGGGGTGCCAGTCCACCGGGAAAAATTTGGCTCCAGAAGGGGGGCTGCGCGTCCCCCTTCTTTCAACTACATGGGCTGGCCACAGGGAGAGGGTGGTCCCATCACTGATGAGATATCGTCAGTGATGTCACTGACCATGCCATGAGTGATGTAATATGTGAGGTCCTAGGCAGTGCATTGTGGGGGCGTAAGGTATAGATAGCTCAGGTAACTAAAACTGCTGAATTTCAATGGTTTGTATGATTGAAATCTGAGCCTAACTATAACGTCCCTGTAACCTTTGGCTTTTTCAGTGACTATATATATATATATATTCACTGAAAAAACCATAGGTTTCAGGGACATTATAGTTAGTTGGACATTTCACTCATACAAAACCAGAGAAATGTGGCCGTTATAGGTAGTTCAGCTAACTATAACTCGCGCCCCCGCAATGCACTGCTGATGACTTCACATATTACATCATTCATGACATGGTCAGTGACATCACTGATGACATCTCAAATGACATCACTGATGACATCACTGATGACATCATGCAGTGACTGTGTGTTTCTGAAAAGTTTAAGTATGTTTTATATATATATATATATATATTCACTGAAAAAACCATAGGTTTCAGGCACGTTATAGTTAGAAATTTGCATTTAAAAAACCTTAAAAAATCACTGAAAAAACCATAAGGTTTTAGGGACAGTTATAGTTAGTTGGACATTGCACTCGTACAAAACCCGTGAAATTCCCCCGTTATAGTTAGTTCAGGTAACTATAACTCGCGCCCCGCAATGCACTGCTGATGACGTCACATATTACATCACTCATGACATGGTCAGTGACATCACTGATGACATCACTGATGACATCTCAAATGACATCACTGATGACATCACTGATGACATCATCCAGTGACTGTGTGTTTGTGTAAAGTTTAAATATGTTTAATATATATAGGGAAAGGCGTATTGAAGAATGAGTGGGTGTATAAGTGTCTGAATGGATGATTTAGTAGGTGCGTGACTGAGTCTATAAGTGAGTGATTAAACGTATCTTACTGGATGCATGGGTGAGTGACTAAACTGTGTGAATGTCTGTATCCGTCTGTCTGTTGTTGTGTAAGCAGCTGCATGGGTTTCTGACTAGCTAAATGAGTGTCTATATGGGTTATGGATTGGTTCTCTGAGTATATGTATGGGTGCATCAGTGTTTGTGTGGGTGGGGTGAGTGTGACTCTGTGCATAGATGTGTGAGTGGGGGATTCACTGGGTGCATGGTTTCAAGAGTGCGTCTGTGATGGACTGTATGGGTGGGTGAGTGTGTGTATGGGTGTGTTAGTGATTGAATGTATATCTCAGTGGTACATGTGTGAGTAACTACATATTTGAAAGGCAGTATATATGTGTGTTGGAGTATATAAATGGATATAAGTGAGAGTGTGTGATTGTGAGAGTGGCTATATGGATGAGTGTGTGCTTGCATCAGTGATTGCATAGGAGCGTAAGAATGTGCTAGTATTTTTATGAGTAAGTGAGCTGGTGTGTATAACTGTATAGGTGAGTAAATTGGAGTGTGATTCATTATTTGCATGACTGACTAGGTGTGTGAGTACCTCTATGGATGAGTTGCGTTGTGTGAGTGTTTATATAGGTGTATGAGTGCATATGATAGTCCTGTACTGAGTGACTGTAAGTATGAGTGACTGTACGGGTGAGTGAGTAGATGTGTGTGTGTAGACCTAAGAATCAGTGAGTGGGTATGTACTTATTGGTATTGGAGTGTGTATGGTTTTGAGAATGGCAGTCTGTAATTTAGAGTGGGTGTTTCAAAACTTATATTAGGGTGTGAGAAGATGCATTAAATTCTCACATGGATGATGTCATCAGTGATGTCATCAGTGATGTCATTTGAGATGTCATCAGTGATGTCATCAGTGATGTCACTGACCATGTCATGAGTGATGTAATATGTGACGTCATCAGCAGTGCATTGCAGGGGCGCGAGTTATAGTTACCTGAACTAACTATAACGGGGAATTTCACGGGTTTTGTACGAGTGCAATGTCCAACTAACTATAACTGTCCCTAAAACCTTATGGTTTTTTCAGTGATTTTTTAAGGTTTTTTAAATGCAAATTTCTAACTATAACGTGCCTGAAACCTATGGTTTTTTCAGTGAATTTCAAAGGTTTTTTAAATGCTAATTTCTAACTATAATGTGTCTGAAACCTATGGTTTTTTCAGTGAATTTCAAAGGTTTTTTAAATGCTAATTCCTAACTATAACATGTCTGAAACCTACGGTTTTTTCAGTGAATTTCAAAGGTTTTGTAAATGACAATTTTTAAATGTATTAATTGTTATATTTATTTTTTTCATACTGATTTACTACATTTTTTGAAACAATTTTTTTTACATATTTTATTTTTTAAATTACATTGTAATTACATTATACATTACAAAAAATACTTTCTCAGAATGAATTACTTTAGTTTAAATACTTTGCACATAGGCAATAGACTTTTAAGTACAGTAGTTACAGTTGTTGCAATGGGCAACACATTTTCAAACACAATGCAACATTCAGCTCAATGTGAATTTCTAGTTAAATGCAATTAGTTACTTTATGGATTACTTTTCTAACCACAGGACATCCTAGATTCAGTCCTGGGACATCTCCTGTAAACAGTTGAGTAAAAGCGTTTTGGTTACATTAGTGATTTTTAAGGAATATTATTGTATTTTAAAAGTTGACACTTTGAAACTTTTTCTCATAGAATCACCAATGTTATCCTATGGAAGGAAATTCACTTAGCAGGTAAAAACTGTTATCGTTACTTTTTCTTACTCAGTGTTGGATCCTGGATCCAGCACTGGTGCATCTCCTGTAAACAGTTGAAAGAATGCGTTTAAGTCATACAGGCGATTTTTAAGGAATATTTGTAGTTTGTGAAAATCGACACTTTGAAACTTTTCTGCTGAAAACCAGACAATGGATTCCTATGGAAGAAAATATAAGTTACTGGTAAGTACGGTTAAAATTACTTTTCAGGGTCAGTGCTGGGCTAAAAGATGCAGCACTGAGGTCTCTCCTGATAACAGGTGAGTAAATCGGAATTCGTATTTCGGCTGATTTTAGAGGAATATTTTAAAGTTCCAAAACTCCACACTTAGAAGAATTTCCAAGTGAAACCAGTCAATGTTAGCCTATGGAAGGAAATTCAAGTTACTGGTAAGTACGGTTAAAATTACTTTTCAGGACCAGTACTGGGCTGAAAGATACAGCACTGAGGTCTCTCCTGATAACAGGTGAGTAAATCGGAATTTGTATTTCGGCTGATTTTAGAGGAATATTTGTATGTTTCAAAAATCAACACTTAGAAACTTTTTCAGCAAAAAGCAGACAATGATATCCTATGGAAGGAAATTAAAGTTACTGGTAAGTACGGTTAAAATTACTTTTGAGGATCAGTACTGGGCTGAAAGATGCAGCACTGAGGTCTCTCCTGATAACAGGTGAGTAAATCGGAATTCGTATTTCGGCTGATTTTAGAGGAATATTTTAAAGTTCCAAAACTCCACACTTAGAAGAATTTCCAAGTGAAACCAGTCAATGTTAGCCTATGGAAGGAAATTCAAGTTACTGGTAAGTACGGTTAAAATTACTTTTCAGGACCAGTACTGGGCTGAAAGATACAGCACTGAGGTCTCTCCTGATAACAGGTGAGTAAATCGGAATTCGTATTTCGGCTGATTTTAGAGGAATATTTGTATGTTTCAAAAATCAACACTTAGAAACTTTTTCAGCAAAAAGCAGGCAATGATATCCTATGGAAGGAAATTCAAGTTACTGGTAAGTACGGTTAAAATTACTTTTCAGGATTAGTACTGGGCTGAAAGATGCAGCACTGAGGTCTCTCCTGATAACAGGTGAGTAAATCCGAATTCGTAGTTCGGCAGATTTTAGAGGAATATTTGCACAATGGTGAAGGTAGGGGCGGGGCCTGAGGTGACATCTGTGCAAACGCGCCCCGTGGCGCGTTTTAAGTTGGGGGATTAAGTCCCCTTGAATCATGAGGGTCCCTAGGGGCCAACTAGCCCACCAGGAACATCCAGTATGCGCCAGGGGGCTGCGTTGCAGAGACGTGTAGAGAGGCCACACCCCTTTTTACACCTCTCTGCAACGCAGCTCTGTGGCGCTTTCTGGATGTACCTGTTGGGCTAGTTGGCCCCCAGGGACCCTCAGGATTGAAGGGGATTTAATTCCCCATCTTAAAACGCGCCACGGGGCCTGTTTGTACACATGTCACCTGAAGCCCCGCCCCTCCCTTCACCACTGTGCAAACGCGCCCCGTGGCGCGTTTTAAGTTGGGGGATTAAGTCCCCTTGAATCCTGAGGGTTCCTGGGGGCCAACTAGCCCACCATGTACCTCCAAAAGCGCCACAGAGCTGCGTTGCAGAGAGGTGTATAAAGGGGCGTGGCCTCTGTACACCTCTCTGCAACGCAGCCCCCTGGCGCATACTGGAGGTTCCTGGTGGGCTAGTTGGCCCCCAGGGACCCCCAGTATTCAAGGGGAATTACTTCCCCATCTGCAAACGCGCCAGGGGGGCGCGTTTGCAGAGTGGTGAAGGAAGGGGGCGGGGCCTGCGGGCCGATCGTTTTTTTTGTTTGTTTTTTTTTCCCTGAAGGGGGGCTGTGTGGCCCCCCTTCCTTTTTCTTATTTTTGGGCCCTGGGGACCCCATCCCCCAGGGCCTTACCCCCTTTTTTTTTTTTTTAATTTAAAAAAAAAAAATTATTTCTGGGGAGGGGGGCCGCGTGGCCCCCCTCCCGGGCCACTACTTGCCCCGGGGACCCCATCCCCCGGGGCCTGGCCTCTGGTTGGGGACTGTGGGGGGGTCCCCAAACCCCCCACAGTCCCGCCGGCTCCCCGTGTCCTACGGGAGCCGGCATTGCTTTTACACATGGGGAGCAGCTAACATGCTGCTCCCCATGTGGAAAAGCAATTGTCTTTGGATATTGGAGCGAGAGCAGGTTTCCTGCTCTCTCTTCCAATATCCAAAGCAGTTTGCAATGACAGGACGGGAGCCGCGAGGCTCCCGTCCTGTCATTGCAAACAGCAGTGTCCCGGGGGTAGGCACCCCGGGACACTGCAGGAGCCAGCCCTGGGGGTGGCGGTCCCCAGGGCCACCACAGGCTCCAGGAGGGGGGCCGCGCGGCCCCCCTCCCCACATCAGCACAGCCCCGGGGAGGTGGTGGTCCCCGGGGCTTCGGGGGTCCAAAACGGACCCCCATTTTAAATGTGTTAGTGCCCCGGGGAGGTGGCGGTCCCCGGGGCGTGTGGGGGGGCTCGAGCCCCCCCACACAGGAAAAAAAAAAAAAAAAAAGAAGCCCCGGGGAGGTGGTGGTCCCCGGGGCTGCGGGAGGGCTCAGAGCCCTCCCGCACCATTTTAAAAGAAAGCCCCGGGGGTGGCGGTCCCCGGGGCTTGGGAGCCCTTAGAGGCCCCCCATACATAAAATAAACACCCCCCAGCATGCCCCCGGGACTTGGCCCACCCGGTGGCAAATTAACATCGAAGCGCGGAGACCGCGCTTCGATTTTTATCGGCAGGATCCGCGCACCCTGAGCGCATCCTGCCGATTTAAAAAAAAATGCTTTTTGCCCAGGGGGTCCTTGTGGGACCCCCTGAGCAGACCTAGGGGGTCAGGGTGTTTCTACCCTGCCCCCTTTGTGCGTTTTGCGCACTTTTTTACTGCTTTCTTGTTCCTCGGTTCTACCGAGGAACAAGATGGCTGCCAACACTTCCTGGTTTGGAGTGTTGACAGCCAATTAGCAGACAGCTCGTGATCGGGAGGGTGCACGAATCCGACGCGGCCATAGATATATATGTACTTTTACTTTTGATTTTCTCAGCAACTACTGAACGGATTTACACCATTTAACAAAAAGGGTTCTTTCTGAACCAAGAACTACCTCTTTGCCAAATTTGGTGTAATTCCGTTCAGCAGTTCGGGCTGTAGCCTTGTCTAAAGTTTCCTATGGGAAATTGATTTTTTGACTCTTATTTTTTTAATTTCTCCGCAACTACTGAACGGATTTACACCATTTAACAAAAGGGTTCTTTCTGAACCAAGAACTACCTCTTTGCCAAATTTGGTGTAATTCCGTTCAGCAGTTCGGGCTGTAGCCGTGTCTAAAGTTTCCTATGGGAAATTGATTTTTTGACTCTTATTTTTTAATTTCTCCGCAACTACTGAACGGATTTACACCATTTAACAAAAAGGGTTCTTTCTGAACCAAGAACTACCTCTGCCAAATTTGGTGTAATTCCGTTCAGCAGTTCGGGCTGTAGCCGTGTCTAAAGTTTCCTATGGGAAAATGAATGGGGAAAACAAGTTTTGGGACCCCCCTTTTTTCTCGGCCCCCGCTTGACGAATCACCCTGAGACTTTCAGGGTAGGAGCGGACCGGAGCGGGCCATAAAGTTTGAAAATTTCGCAAAGATTCGTCAACCGACGCAAGAGTTATTTCAAATAGAATGTCGCGGATTTCCTATGGAAAATAGGTCCTAACTATAACTATCTACTGGCGACCGCCAGTAGATAATATATATATATATATATATATATATATATATATATATATGCCAAGGTGTATTGAAGAGTAAGTGGGTGTATAAGTGTTTGAATGGATGATTTAGTAGGTGCGTCACTGTCTGTATAAGTGAGTGATTAAACGTGTCTTACTGAATGCATGGGTTAGTAACTAAACTGTGTAAATGTCTGTATCAGTCTGTCAGTTGGTGTGTAAGTCGGTTGCATGGGTTGATGAGTAGATAAATGAGTGTCTATATGGGTTATTGATTGGTTGTCAGAGTATCTGTATGGGTGCCTGAGTGTCTGTGTGGGTGGGTGGGGGGTGTGTGACTCTGCATAGATGTGTGAGTGGGTGATTCACTGGGTGTAAGGGTTCAAGAGTGCATCTGTGATGGACTGTATAGGTGGGTGAGTGAGTATATGGGTGTGTTGGTGACTGAATGGATGTCTCAGTGGTACATGTGTGAGTAACTTCATATGTGAAAGGCAGTATATGTGAGTGTTGGAGTATTTAAATAACTACTGGCAAAGTTAGACTTTTGGTCTAAGTTTACTTTTGTGAATACCGAAAAGAAGTAAAGTTAGACTTTTGGTATAAGTTTACCTTTCCCTAAATTTACCTTGGTGAATACCGAAAAGTAGTAAACTTATACAAAAGTATGAGTTTACCTTTGTGAACAGGCCCAGTGTAAGTAGTGTTCAAGTTAAAAGTTTAAAAAAATGAAGTTATATATTGTGCCGCGGTATACCGTGGTAAGTTTGCTGTATACCGTCATACATGCAGATGAGAAGTCAGTATGTGATTAGCTAACGGCTGTGTTTACAAAGGCAGCCATGTAGTTTTTAGCACAGTTTGGCTGCATTCTACGTTTAGCTGAAGTCTGGGTTACGGTGTTAGATATAGGTAAGTAGTAGATTTTATTAGTCCTCAATACTTATTAGCACTTAATTAAAGTGGTAATAGGTAGAGAAATATATTTATACATTTCTATATATTTTTACAGCAGTTTTGGGAGAATTACACATTTTTTCAAAAATGTTTTTAAGTAGCATGGTAATTTCTAGGTGGTACTGTGTAGACTTTTTAGTTCATATTTAAATATGTTAAAAAGAAAAAATACAATGCACTACACTATATTTGTAAAATATCAGGCACTATAATGCAGTTTACATTTTTTTAAATATTTTTTTTTATATCTATCCTAATACTTACTTATATTACAAGGCGTAACACAGAACACAGCCAAAGTATAAATAAAAACAACATGTTTTACTTTAACTTTTGTAAAGGAAGTAATAAACCAATCACATAATGACTTGTGGCTATGTACTGTGGTACTCTTGCGAAATACCTCAAAAGTTTGCAAAAATACCAACACTACAGATATCACTAACATAAAATAGCTTATAAACTTAAAAAATACTTACCCTATGTACCTGTAGTACCCGAAAGGATCATCTGTGTGCCATAATGTGTAATCCTGACAAATTTCTTTCAAATCCATCCAGCCGTTTTCACGATACGCTTGAGTACCATGTCTATGGGAAATGCAATGGTGCCCAAGCGCATTTTGGGACACCCCTTTTTTCTTTACACTGCCTTGCCGAATTGCTGTGAAACTTTGCATACTCTGCCAATGTAGAAAGTGGAATAGGTCTGCAAAGTTTCATGGAGAGTCGTTAAACAGGTGCAAAGTTATTAATGGTGAGAAATCCAAGAAATTCCACTCAGTTATATATATATATATATATATATATATATATATATATATATATATATATATATATATATATATATATATATATATATATATATTACTTACTGGCGGTCGCCAGTAGGTAGTTATAGTTACAACCTAGTTTCCATAGGAAAAGCATTTTTTGATTTGCTAATAACTTTGGCGTCGTTTGACGAATCTTTATGAAATTTTGCAAAAAGTTGCACTTTTTAGGTTAGCTCCTATCTTAAAAGTTTGGGGGTGATTTGTCAAGCGGGGGCTGAGAAAAAAGGGGGGTCCCAAAACGCGTTTTCTCCATGTTAATTTCCATAGGAAATTTTGCGACGAGCTACAGCCCGAACTGCTGAACGGAATTACTTCAAATTTGGCAGAAAGGTAGAGCTTAGTTCAGAAAGCAACCTTTTTTTTAAATGGGGTAAATCCGTTCTGTAGTTTTTGAGAAATACAAAAAATAAGAGTAAAAAAATCAATTTCCCATAGGAAACTTTGTGCAAGGCTACAGCTGAAACTACTCAACATAATTACCCCAAATTTGGCAAAAAGGTAGTGCTTGGCTCAGACAGCGACCTTTTGTAAAATGGTGTAAATCCGTTCAGTGGTTGCTGAGAAATAAGAAAAATAACAGTTTCGATATCTGGGCGGAGCCTAAGTCCCGTACACGAGCTTCACTGTGATTGGCTGCGAACACTCCAAACCAGGAAGTGTTGGCAGCCATCTTGTGGCTCGGTAGAAGAGAGTCACTAGAAAACAGAGAAACAAAGGTATAAAACAAGAGAAGGGGGCAGGGTAGAAACACCGTGACCCCCTAGGCCTGTTCAGGGGGTCCCAGAAGGACCCCAGGGCCCAAAAAAGCATTTTTTATTAAAAAAAACAAATCGCCGCAATTCGCGCTGGGGTCGCGGGTTCCCGCATTTTATTTTAATGAGGTCCCCGGTGGGCTAGGTCCCACGGGCATTTCTTAAAAAATAATAGCTGGGGGTCGCTGGGGCTGCGGGGTCCCCGCAGCCCTGGGGCTTCACTCATGTTGGGAGGGGGGTTGCGCGGCCCCTCTCCTGGAGCCCTCCATGTGCTTATAACTTTGGCGTCGTTTGACGAATCTTTACGAAAGTTTCCAAAAAGTTTCTCTTTTTTGATCAGCTCCTATCTTGAAAGTTTGGGGGTGATTGGTGAAGGGGGGGCTGAGAAAAAAGGGGAGTCCCAAAATGTGTTTTCTCAATGCATTTTACATAGGAAACTTTAAACAAGGCTACAGGTCAAACTGCTGAACGGAATTACGCCAAATTTGTGAGGGAGAAAGGTTGTGGTCCAGAAAGCGCGCTTTTGTTGAAATGGTGTAAATCCGTTCAGTAGTTTTTGAGAAATATCAAATTTTACAGATATCGATATTTGAGAATTCTGACATCTGATTGGCTGAGGGTTACGAGCACGAGCTCGCGGCTCATTGGCTGTGAACGGTTGAAACTAGGAAGTGTTGGCAGCCATTTTGTGACTTAGTCCGTCAGCTCGCATCTCTCCGTGTAGAAGCCATCGGGTGTGTAGTTTTACCTCTGCGAGGCAACACTGGCATCTGTGTAAGATACTCCTTTCACGCTGCCTCTCCTCACATCACGAGGTCGCGGTTATGCCTTTAGAAGCCAGTCCGTTGGCTCGGAGCTCTGTGAGTCAGTCTGTCGGCATGACCCTCTACACAACCCAAACACCACTGCACTGCCTAGCTAAACACTAAACCACTACTGCCAGCACGACCCCCTACACTACAGAAACACCACTGCACTACCTTAAACCCTAAAACACTACCCCCAGCACGACCCCCTACACTACAGAAACACCACTGCACTACCCTAAACCCTATAACATTACCCCAGCATGACCCCCTACACTACCCAAACACCACTGCACTACGTAACTAAACACTAAACCACTACTGCCAGCACGACCCCCTACACTACAGAAACACCACTGCACTACCTTAAACCCTAAAACACTACCCCCAGCACGACCTCCTACACTACAGAAACACCACTGCACTACCCTAAACCGTAAAACGCTACCCCCAGCATGACCCTCTACACTACCCAAACACCACTGAACTACCCTAAACCCTAAAACACTACTCACAGCAGGACCCCCTACACTATGTAAAGACCACTGCCCTACCATAAACCCTAAATGTACCCCCAGCACCACCCTCTACACTACACAAACACCACTGCACTACCGTAAACCCTAAAACACTACCCACAGCAGGACCCCCTACACTACACAAACACCACTGCACTATCCTAAACTATAAAACACTACCAGTCCATTGGCTCACAGCTCTGCGTTTGTGAGCCGATGGCCCGTAGCTCTCTCTGTGGGAGCCGAGCCCACGGGCCGTAGCTCTCCCCTTGCTAGGCTGCCCGATGGCCCGCAGGTCTCCCTGTGCTAGCCGGATCGCAGTTGTCAGTCTGCGAACCGATATTGGGAATATAAGGCGGCTCTAAAAGGAGCCTTTGTGTTTATTAGTTGGAGCTACATATAAGTGCGGATGCACAGCTTCAGGTTATTCAGAAAAACTCGATTTCCCTGATCTGTGAAGTGTACTCTATCACTACTGTAGATATCAGCCATATCATAACGTATGTTGTTGTTGTAGATCGACCCCATTCTATGGTCTCTGAGGTATGCAGACACAGCTTTGTTGACATTCTTCCTAGATTTTTCAATCTGAGGACAAAATTTGTTTGACCATTTCCACTTCTGTCTTTGGCATATATTGGAATATACAAAGACAGTTTGAGGCAAAAGCAACATCAATTGTCTAAAGGTGTCCTTCATTAGCATTTCCAAACCTACCCCAGTCAATGTGCCTAGGTCATTTCCACCACAGTGCACAATCATGAGGTCAGGGAGTTGGAGATGCAAACAGGTTTTAACAAAAGGGAGTAATTGGTGCCACTTCAATCCTCTCTGTCCAAACCATTTAATGTCCACATTTTGTAAACCTAGGTCTAAGTTAATACGTCTCTGTTCTGCATACCTCTTGCACCAGAAAACATAGCTATGTCCTATGATCCACACTAGCATTTTGAAGGTGTAGCTGGAAGATATGGATAGATGTCTGTAGCTCATGCAGTCCGTTCGTAGAATAAGAGATATGTTTAAAGATGGGGAACTACTTTTTTTTCTCATACAAAACGATAACTGATTGGGAGATGAAAAACATTGTTTACTAAAAAGTAGGGTGCATATTAGTTTGTCGAAAAGCATCTTTGTCATTGGTTAATAAAAAGCAGTTTCAACGTAGTGTTCATATGATAGGATAAAATTTGCTCAGTTCAACCACACCTGCTACTTGCATTTGGAAGGCACTGTTTGAACTTAAAACAATGGTGAACTTTTAACCTGCACGTGTCCTTAAATGTTCGAGAAAATGTTGCAAAAAAATATCGTTAGGTTTGAAAAAATGATGAACTTTTAACCTGCGCGTGTCGTACAATGTTCTAGAAAGTTTGTTGATAGAATATGTTGAACTTCTCACCTGTATGTGTTCTTAAATTTTAAAAAAACTGTTTATATGGAAAGTTCAAAAATAATAAATAGAGAGAAGTTTTGCAATTTGAAAAAATCAAGTAACTATTCTGATTTGTTCTTTACATGTATTTATGTGTGGAGCAACAGGGAAATTGTGCCATTACTGGTTCCATTCTTGATGAGAGCGGTGCATTACATGTACTGTGTGACAAAGAAAGAATTGCATGCGTTTGTGACATTTGGAATCTGCATACCAAATACGAACGTAAGTTAAATTATGCTTAGTGTGGAAATAGTGGGGAAGGGGTAAGAGTAGAAAATTCATGTGTTATTAACTTAACAGAGATGGAACAAAAACCAGAAATGTTATGTGGACAATTTGTGGTCTCATTTTTTATACTGAGAGGTAGATTTCAATATCAATCAAGACTGGTGTGTTACTGGGAGGCTTTGTATTTTGGTGTTGTTATGAAATGTAAGTTGTTGGGGAGCGTTTCTTCAGAAGACATTTTTTATAAATATGTGAGAGATAAAAAATAAATGAAAATGTTCTGTGTATATTTTCTGTACGATTTTGTTCACAGTGCTAAAGTAAATGTGATTATTAGTGAAGGTAATTGCCAGAGTGTGTTTGTGTGCTGAATGTACGCAGGCTTTTAAGTGGTCCGGGTTTTGTCGGTACTGAGCTCCGCCATCCGTTTAAGACAGTTGCCAAATTTTTCATTCCACTTAAAGCTGTTAATATACGTATAGTAAAGGAACGATACATAAAAAGTTTGGGAATTACACCTTTATTTACTCTGGGCAGCTCCCACCACCATTTTGTGCCCCCCAGCGGTACTGTTTATAAAAATAATCTAATACAGCTCTTTGTATTATAATAATAGCACTTCTAAGTTTATTGCCATATTGGTAGGGTTTGTACTATATAGAGAATGGTGCAATCAGTTTCATTGGTATAAAACTGCACTGTGTTATGTTGGAAATATTACATAAGCATAGGTTGTGATGTTATATTTTATACTGTGAGGTACATTTGAATATAAGTGAAGACAGGTGTTATACTGCGAACCCATTGAAAATGTGCACAGATTACATGGAGAGTAAATGGACAAAGTAAACGTACATGTTGCTTTCTGTATGTATGCATGGTTACAATCTTTTGATGATGCTTTAAGATATAATCTAAATAGTGTTTGTGGTTTACAATTGGGTATACTGCACTGTATTAGTAGTTAGTGACTAGATGCTGGTAAAGGGATTTTTTTATTGCTCGTTCTAACGAAATAAAGGTGGAGAGCGGCATTTCGAGATATTTCATAAATGTGTGAGAGATAAAAAAGAAAAAAAAATGTTTTAGTACATTTTCTGTACGATTTTTTCATACTAGTAAGGTAACTTTTATTATAAGTGATGAAAATTGTTAGGTTGTGTCTCTGTGCTGAATATACGCAGGCCTTTAAGTGGGCCGGATTTTACCGGTGCTGAACACTGCTACCTCTTTTAGACACCCGCCATTTTTTTTATCCCATTGAAAGCCCTGAATATACATATATTAAAGGAATGGTATAATTAAAGTTTAGGAATTACACCTCCGTTTACTCTCCTCATCTCATATTCTTTATTTTGTGCACCCAACAGTAGTGTTTATAAAAATCAAGTAATAGAGCTTTCTCTAGTGTAAAAATAGCACTTATACTTTTATTGGCATGTTCGTGGGATCTGTAGTGTATAGAGAAGGTGGTTATGAGTTTCAATGCTACAAAACGGACGTGACATATGTTTGAAAGATTACATGGTTTTAGGAATAAGCTCTCGCTCTGCGAGTCCTCGGGCCCGCAGTTGTATCTCTGCAAGCCAACACTGGAAATATACCGCAGTTGTCCCTGTACGAGATACCCCCTTCATGCTCCCTCTCTTCACATCATTGTCCCGCACCTATGAGTTGCAAGCCGACGGCCCGCACCTTTCCCTATAGCAGTTGGGCCGCAGCTGTTCCTGTGCGAGGCGGCCCGCAGCTCTTCCTCTTCGAGCCAGCTAGTTGGCTCGGAACTCTTCCTCTACGAGCCAGCCCAACGGACCGCAGCTCTCCCTCTGCAAACCATTGTTCGGCTTACAGCTCTTCCTCTGGGAGCCAAGCCGCAGTTGTACCTCTGCAAGTCAACACTGGAAATATACCGCAGCTCTCTATCTCTGCGAGATACCCCCTTCACGATCCGTTTCTCCACATCACCGTCCCGCAGCTATCCCTTTGCAAGCCGACGGCCCGCACCTCTCCCTATACCAGTTCGCCTGCAGCTGTTCCTCTGTGAGCCGGCTCGCAGCTCTTCGTCTGTGAGCTGACGGGCCGCAGCTCTCCCTGTACGAGTCAGCCAGTCGTCTTGCAGCTCTTTCTCTACGAGCCAGCCCGCCGGCCCGCAGCTCTCTTTCTGTGAACCATCGGTGGGCTCGTAGCTTTTCCTCTACGAGCCAGCCCACCGGCTCACAACTCTCCCTCTGCGAACCACCAGTCGGCTCGTAGTTCTTCGTCTGTGAGCCGTCGAGCCTGCAGTTGTAGCTCTGCAAGCCAACACTGGAAATATACCGCAGGTGTCTCTCTACGAGATACCCGCTTCACGCTTCCTCTCCCCACATCACCTTCCCGCACCTATGATTTGCAAGCCGACGGCCCGCACCTTTCCCTATAGCAGTTGGCCCGCAGCTGTTCCTGTGCAAGGCGGCCCGCAGCTCTTCCTCTTCGAGCCAGCTAGTTGGCTCGGAACTCTTCCTCTACGAGCCAGCCCGCCGGCCCGCAGCTCTCCCTCTGCAAACCATTGTTCGGCTCGCAGCTCTTCCTCTGGGAGCCAAGCCGCAGTTGTATCTCTGCAAGTCAACACTGGAAATATACCGCAGCTCTCTCTCTCTGCGAGATACCCCCTTCACGATCCGTTTCTCCACATCACCGTCCCGCAGCTATCCCTTTGCAAGCCGACGGCCCGCACCTCTCCCTAATCCAGTTCGCCCGCAGCTGTTCCTCTGCAAGCCGGCTCGCAGCTCTTCCTCTGTGAGCCGACGGGCCGCAGCTCTACCTGTACGAGTCAGCCAGTCGGCTTGCAGCTCTTTCTCTACGAGCCAGCCCGCCGGCCCGCAGCTCTCTTTCTGTGAACCATCGGTGGGCTCATAGCTTTTCCTCTACGAGCCAGCCCGCCGGCTTGCAACTCTCCCTCTGCGAACCACCAGTCGGCTCGTAGTTCTTCGTCTGTGAGCCGTCGAGCTCGCAGTTGTAGCTCTGCAAGCCAACACTGGAAATATACCGCAGGTCTCTCTCTACGAGATATCCCCTTCATGCTTCCTCTCCCCACATCACTGTCCCACACCTATGATTTGCAAGCCGACGGACCGCACCTTTCCCTATAGTAGTCGGCCCGCAGCTGTTCCTGTGCGAGCCGGCCCACAGCTCTCCTTCTGTGAGCCCACGGGCTGCAGCTCTCCCTCTACAAGCCAGTCAGTCGGCTCGCAGGTCTTCCTCTATGATTTAGTCCGCCATCTCGCAGCTCTCCCAGTGCAAACCATCGTTCGGCTCGCAGCTCTTCGTCTGCGAGCCTGTCGGGCCCGCAGTTGTACCTCTGCAAGCCAACACTGGAAATATACCGCAGTTCTCTCTGCGAGATATCCCTTTGATGCTCCCTCTTCTGACATTACCGGTCGTAGCTATCTTTTTGCAAGGCGACGGCCCGTACTTTTCACTATAGTATTTGACCCGCAGCTGTTCCTCTGCTAGCGGCCCGCAGCTCTCCCTCTGCATGCCATGTAGTTTAGCAATCCTACTGTCAGTGTCATGCACTTCTCCAATCATCCATCCAGAACTATCTACTTATCCTATCACTCTGCCGATACCTAAGTACTTATAAATTCACCATGCACTCTGTTTACAGCACTGTAATCATTCTAGTTAGTAGTTATGTACTTATGGAATGGCCTAGCCACTAAGACAAGTACAGCTATAATATTCTGTGCAGTATCTATGCACACCTCTAACCATGTACATACTATTGGTACACTCCTATAAATACCCAGTTAGTAGCCATGCAGTCTAGGAATCATGTTGTCAGTCCCATGCAGTTTTCTAATCACCCATCCAGCACTTTCTACTTATCCTATCAGTCCAGCAATACCTAAGCACTTATAAATTCACCATCCACTCTGTTTGCAGCACTGTAATTATTCTAGTTAGTAGTTATGTACTTTTGGAATTGGCTAGCTAGTAAGACAAGTACAGTTACAATATTCTGTGCACTATCTATGCACTCCTCTAACCAGCTACATACTATTGGTACACTGCTATAGATACCCAGTTAATACCTATACAGTCTAGGAATCCTGCTGTCAGTCCCATGCACTTTTCTAATCACCCATCCAGCATTATCTACTTATCCTATCACTCCACTAAAACCTAAGTACTTATAATTTCAACATACACTCAGTTTACAGCACTGTAATCATTCCAGTTAGTAGTCATGTAGTTATGGAATGGCCTAGCCACTAACACTACTATAGATACAATATTCTGTGCACTATGCATGCAGACCACTAACCAGGTACATACTATTGATACAGTCTTCTAAATACCCAGTTAGTACCTATGCAGTGTAGGAATCCTCCTGTCAGTCCCATGCACTTCTCCAATCACCCATCCAGCACTATCTACTTATCCTATCACTCCGCAATACCTAAGCACTTATAAATGCACTCAGGCACTCTCCTTGTAGTATTGTAATCTTTTAATCACTACCCATGTATTCATGGAATGATACAGGTTGTAACCATGCAGTTCCACTATTAGATGTGTACTACTAATGCTGTGCTCTAGTATCTTTCACACTACTCATACACTACTATGTGGAGAGGTGTGGTGCAGCGGACAGGGCAGCTGACTTCGGAGCACAGGGCTCACGGTTCGATCCCCAACTGTGGCAGCTCAGCTCAGCACCATGTGACTCTGGGCAATAGCTCACTTAATTTCCACAACGGCCCCCAGCGCCTTGAGACCCGTAAGGGTGAGTAGTTCGCGCTTTACAAATACGGATTTACATTTACTACTACAATTATGCAGGTAGCACTGTTCCATTGCTGAAATCATTGATGTAGTTTTTTTGTATGTATTTTTATAGTTATACATGTGAATATTTATATATAATTATTTTAATTATATTAAATTGTTTTCAAAACTTTTCTTATTTTACAGATAGTTTGCATAATTATTAAGAAAGAGTTACAATGACAAGAAAAGAGCAAAGAAAAAGACAACAAAGAAAGGAGGTTTATTTTTTTTTAAAAAGGAAAAGAGGAATTAGATCAACTACAACATGGATCTTTAAAGAAAAAGTGTTCTGGTAAGAGAACTAAATATTTTTTTTAAAAACTTGTAAAAACAGTTTCCAATTTTAAAAATAAAGAACAGACAGATACAACAAGAACAGTGAAACAAAAGGAAAAGAAAGATTTACATAAAAGTGGAAAATTGGATTATCAGAAAAAGAATTATGTTGGAAGCAGGAAGAAACAATTTTCAGAAATTCGAAAAAGAATCCATAAAAGTAGAGTACTCCAAAATTTACTAAAAAATGTAAAATATATAAAAGGAGATCAGCATTTTACAGACAAAAAAGGAGATTCTAAGTGTAATTGAAAAAGCCTTTGAATTGAAAAGAAAATTGTTTATCTTAATTATAAAAAGATTGAAGACTTTAAATACAATAATGCAGCGTATGAAGGACAAATGTAAAAGAAAAAGAATTGTAAATAGAACTAATTTTTGTAAAATATTTTCCGGGGAATGGAAGCATACTTCTAGTACGGAACCTTTTTTTAATGAAGAAAGATATTTTCAACAAAATAGATTACTGCATGCAGTTGATACCTGTGGTCGTTGTTATGAAGTGAAAAATGGCTCTCCAATTGAAAAAGAAAAGATGGTTCCTAGAAATGTGGAAGAAGTAATAGCTGAGGAAGTTCAAGGGAGACGTACCCAGGCTCCAGTGTTTACATGGATTTGTAGTAGTATTTGTAGTATACGTCAACAATCTATTGATATTTTATTAAATTTCTTAAGAGAATATGGAAGAAAAACTGTGAAACAGAAGATTAAGATATTACAAGGACTGGATCCTTGCAAAGTGAGAAAAAATACAGGGTTGCAAGGTGATTCTCTGGCTTGTCTTTCTAGGAAAGTGTGTCAAAGTCGTTTTCATCATTTAAGAATGTTAGCAGTACATCATTCCGAAATGCGGAAGTTAGTTAGAAGATTATACTACGTGAAAAGTCCTGCATTATGTCTAAATGAAATTAATACAGCTCTTTTGCATGGTTCAGTGTTGGATGTAAATCAAAATTGTGATGATATAGAGTTACGTTTCTTCGCTGGTCAAGAGGAGTGTAGAGAAACTGAGATTTTGATAAGTGTAGGTGTTGAAGAAGAGATGGAAGATAGTACTGATGTGAAGTTTGAAAAAGAAATAACAAAGTTTAAAGTAGTTTCTGGTGAAAATCCAAACTATGTTTGTATTTGTTGTCGACGTACTCATTATAAAATTCAAACTAGGAATGTAGATGTGTTTTTAAAAAGTGAAAAGGAAAACAATGATAAATGGAAAGAATTTGCTGCTTATCTGTTTGTGGAAGGTCGTTTTGAGTTAGGTACTATACAATGTATTTGTAAATATTGTTATAATAAATTAGAAGAAAACAAAATGCCAGCTAGAGCTGTCCATAATGACTTAGAATTAGTAGCTATACCTCCTGAACTTAAAGATTTAAATACATATGAGGCCATCCTTATACAATCTGTGCACCCTTTTCAGGCTATAATTCGTATGGAGCCTAAAACAGGTAAGCTGCCTCCAACAGATCTACAAAGAGGTTTAAAAGGAAGAGTTGTGTATTTACCTTTAGATTTTAAGAAAAATGTTGAAACTGTTGGTGTAGAAAGAGAGGATACTGAACCTGTAGTCATTCTTGTTAATGGTGTACCCACAAAGAGTCGGAAAATATGGCAAGAGTTAGTAGATGTCACGAAAGTCCAAAAGGCTACATTATATCTGGTGCAAAACAATATTTATTATAAAAATGTAAATGTAGAGGAAGAAGAAATGAGTTTAGAAGATGAAAGACACATTTCAAGTGGACAAATAGAAAAAGTGGAGAATTCAAGAAAAGAAGAAATTTATGAACATTATACTATACACCCTCTACATTCAAAAGAACTGATAGGAGATACTATTGAATTGTTCCAGATGAAAAAAGCAAAAGGAAGTCCCATGAGTGTGTGGGAAAAAAGTTTGGAAGCTCGTTCTTTTCCACAGCTGTTCCCTACTGGAAAAGGTGGACGATATGATGAACGACCAGTTCAGATTCCAGCTTCAGAATATCGTACTTTACGACTGTACTCAGAAGAACCAAGATTTCGTCAGTGTATTCCATATTTATTTCATCTTTTATTTGAGAGTGATCTGTCTGCACTTTCATATGCAGTCAACCACATATTGAAAACTGGAACGCATCTTTCACATCTTTCTGCAAAGGAATTTATGGACAAAGTTGAAAAAAGAGACGAACATTTAGAATGACAGTTAATTAATTTGATGGCATGTCAATGTGGCACTAATGAATATTGGTATCGATGTCATGGGGAATTAAAATGTATGTTAAGAAATTTAGGAACCCCTACATGGTTTGTTACACTTAGTTGTGCTGAGTACGCATGGGATGATTTACTGGATTTTCTACGAGAAGCAAATTCAAATATAGAAAATATTGAATTGAAGACACCTGGAGAACTGTGTTCCCTAGATCCTGTAAATGTCTGCAGATATTTTAATCATAGATTTGAAGCTATGATGTCTTTCATCTGTAATAAAAAAATCCACCTATTGGCGAAGTTATTGATTTTTTGGGGAGAAAAGAATACCAAGCTAGAGGTGCTCCTCATATACATATGCTTTTATGGATCAAGGATGCACCCACATTTGGAACTGATTTGGATGAGACTGTTTTATCTTTTATTGAAGAGTATGTTACCTGTGCTATTCCGAAAACAGGAGGAGAAAATATCTTAAGACAGCAAGATTTACGGTTTCAGAGTCATCGATGTGGAAAATATTGCCGACGGAAATATAAGTCAAAGGATAAGTTTTACACAAAATGTCGATTTGGCTTTCCACGTCCAGTAATTTCCAAAGGAAGAGTGAACAGTTTTATGTCAGCAGTGAGGCATACTATCACTCGGAAATCACCCAAAAATAATTATAATATAAAAAGAACAGAAGAATCGAAGTACATTAATGATTACAATCCGGTGATTTTGAAGATGTGGAATGCAAATATGGACATACAATATGTTGCAGATAACTCAATTGCTGTTGCTCACTATGTAACATCATATATTACCAAGTCTGAGAAGACAGAATTGAAAGAAATGTGGGAGGAAATTTCACAGGAGAAGACACTTAGCAAAAAATTGTACAGCTTCAGCTTGAAGATGCTTTCACTAACCCTGGGCGTCAAATTCCGCTCCGCTCGCGGAATTTGTGGAATTTAGGCAATTTTGCGTTCCGCGGAGAACTCGGAATTGCCAACAATTCCGCGATCCGCGGCGTAGCGGAATTATTTTCTTGTTTGCGCTTTAAAAATGCGTTCTAGCGCTCGCGATAGCGACTTACCGGGATTCCTGCATTCACCGACGGGTTTTCCTATCCGTTCGCGTGTGCCACGAGATTTCGGTAGGTGGCCGCGCGATCCCGCGAGAGTTTGCGATCGCGAACACGTCATTCGCCGCGCCATCGGACAACGCGAGAGTGTGCGATCGCGAACACGTCATTCGCCGCGCCATCGTGCACCGCGAGAGAGATTGCGATCGCAAACTCGTCATTCGGGTGCGCCATCAGACATCCAGCGGAATGTTGGTAAAGCTCGCGATCCTGAACACGCAACATTTTCAATCTGGAGAACAATAATATCGCGAGCAGCATAAAACCTTCTATACACTGATGATTTGGATGAAAAAAAAAACTCAGATTGATATTTGGCTATCCTTTTTTGTCAAATTTTTTTGGGGGGAGAGGGAGGAAGTGCCACAGAGTCTCCTACTTCCTGTTCCTGTCCAGCAGGCTCCTCCCAGTGCTTTGTCCATCTCCTGTTCATTTTTCACTTGGATTTGAGCTGGAAGGATCACTCTTTGTGTCTGCTGCATCATTATCATTGGATTTGAGGATTTCTGGATTTGAGTTTTTACAAGTAAGTTGGTGTTGTTTGATTGGGGCATTGCAGTTGCTGCAACTACAATTTTTGTACTTTTCATCATTTTTAAAAATAAATAGTTGTGGGTAGCCAGTAGGCCCAGAGCTAGTCATGGGTGGGTGCATGATGAAACATGATGAAACAACTGTTCCTTTGCTGTGTGATGTATTTATTAATTTCAAACATCATTTAGGGCACATGGATGGCATTGGATTGAATTGCAAAATGTGTATTTTTGGGTGTATTTCAGTTTTTTGGGCTGTGTGTTAAATACATGCCTTAGTTGTGTGTGGTGTGCTGCAGGCCTTGTTTAGCCTGTGGATTTTCGTTTTTGCATTTTATTGCATTACAGGCAAAGCAGTGTGGTTTAGCATGCAGCCTTTGCCTGGCTATTATAGGCCTGTTTTCAGTACATTGTTTTCCAGGCCTCCTGCTTGTTGCTTGTGATTTGTGAGTGTCCATGTGGCTGGTAGCCATTTCTGGTGGGAGTTATAAGTGTGCTGCTTTTGCCACTCCTCCTGCATGTGTTTCCTTTGTGGCCTAGGCTTCTTGTTGTGGTCCTGGCCATGAGGCTGGTGGCCATTTTGAAGCCAGGCAGTGTGCTTTTTGCCATAGGCCTGCATTGTCTGTCTTCAGTTTCTTGTTGTTGTTGGCCTGGCCATGAGGCTGGCGGCCATTTTGAAGCCAGGAAGTGTGCTTTTTGCCATAGGCCTGCATTGTCTGTCTTCAGTTTCTTGTTGTTGTGGGCCTGGCCATGAGGCTGGCGGCCATTTTGAAGCCAGGAAGTGTGCTTTTTGCCATAGGCCTGCATTGTCTGTCTTCAGTTTCTTGTTGTTGTGGGCCTGGCCATGTGGCTGGTGGCCATTTTGAAGCCTGGTAGTGTGCTTTTATCCATAGGCCTGCAAGCTTGTGGCCTAGTCTGCCAACAGGCCTTTCATCCAGTAGGCGCAGAGGTAGTCAGGGGTGCATGAAACAACTGTTTCTATGTGTTCTGTTGAATTTAAACATCATTTAGGGCATGGATGGCATTGGATTGAATGGCAAAATGTGTATTTTTGGGTGTATTTCAGTTTTTTGGGCTGTGTGTTAAATACATGCCTTAGTTGTGTGTGGTGTGCTGCAGGCCTTGTTTAGCCCTGTGGATTTTCGTTTTTGCATTTTATTGCATTACAGGCAAAGCAGTGTGGTTTAGCATGCAGCCTTTGCCTGGCTATTATAGGCCTGTTTTCAGTACATTGTTTTCCAGGCCTCCTGCTTGTTGCTTGTGATTTGTGAGTGTCCATGTGGCTGGTAGCCATTTCTGGTGGGAGTTATAAGTGTGCTGCTTTTGCCATATAGGCCTGCATGTGTTTCCTTTGTGGCCTAGGCTTCTTGTTGTGGTCCTGGCCATGAGGCTGGTGGCCATTTTGAAGCCAGGCAGTGTGCTTTTGCCATTGGCCTGCATTGTCTGTCTTCAGTTTCTTGTTGTTGTGGGCCTGGCCATGAGACTGGCGGCCATTTTGAAGCCAGGCAGTGTGCTTTTTGCCATAGGCCTGCATTGTCTGTCTTCAGTTTCTTGTTGTTGTGGGCCTGGCCATGAGGCTGGCGGCCATTTTGAAGCCAGGCAGTGTGCTTTTTGCCATAGGCCTGCATTGTCTGTCTTCAGTTTCTTGTTGTTGTGGGCCTGGCCATGTGGCTGGTGGCCATTTTGAAGCCCGGTAGTGTGCTTTTATCCATAGGCCTGCAAGCTTGTGGCCTAGTCTGCCAACAGGCCTTTCATCCAGTAGGCTCAGAGGTAGTCAGGGGTGCATGAAACAACTGTTTCTGTGTGTTCTGTTGAATTTAAACATCATTTAGGGCACATGGATGTCATTGGATTGAATTGCAAAATGTGTATTTTTGGGTGTATTTCAGTTTTTTGGGGTGTGTGTTAAATACATGCCTTAGTTGTGTGTGGTGTGTTGCAGGCCTTGTTTAGCCCTGTGGATTTTCGTGTTTGCATTTTATTGCATTACAGGCAAAGCAGTGTGGTTTAGCATGCAGCCTTTGCCTGGCTAGCATAGGCCTGTTTTCAGTACATTGTTTTCCAGGCCTCCTGCTTGTTGCTTGTGACTTGTGAGTGTCCATGTGGCTGGTGGCCATTTCTGGTGGGAGTTATAAGTGTGCTGCTTTTGCAATTTAGGGCTCCATGGTTTTCCTCTTGGCTTACTGCTTCCATCCATCCCCTTTGCCAGCTGCAGCTCCCTGAATGATGTGATGAGCAAATAATTTAATGCCAAACAGGGTCCACTTCTATTACATTTGTATTTTTGTTGTTGTTCCTCTTCTTTCCTATCCTTCCTGACAGTGTACACAGTATACCATGAAAGCCCTTGTTGACAGTCTCACAAATGGCTACACTAACTTATATATTTTATTTGTTTGTTTGTGCTACTAGTAATTGAACCACAACAACAAATGCAACATTTCACTGATGTTCTTCTCCTGGCTTCTTTGCTTTTAGGTGCACAAAAAGACAGAGGAGAAGGTGTCATCATCATCACCCATTGTACTGCCAGACAGAAGTCCTGCTGCGCACCACGTCACGTCCACGTGTGACCACAGACATCTCTGCAACTTGTGCACCTGCGTCCTGCTGACATCTGAAGAAGATGGCCCCAAAGAAAGGTACCAGGTCCTCCAGTACCAAGAAAGTTGCCAGTGAGAAGAAGAAGGAACAGAAGAAGGAAGTGGCACTTGCCAAGACTGGTGTGCCAGCCGATGTGTTTTTTGGTAAACAAAAACTTACGCCTGCAGCAGCGGTGTCCGGCGGGGACCAAGCTGGGAGCAGCACCTCCGCATCAGCGGGCCCACCCCAGCAACCTAGGCCCAAGCCCATGAGTGTGGCAGAGGTAGCCAGTCTACTAACGACCAATGATGTTGAAATGTCATTATCGCAAAGTAGTACCCAATCCACGCACTCGCAGGCGGAAACTCAGCAGGTAAGTGGGCAACCACAGCCGCAACCACAGCCGCAACCACAGCCGCAAACACAGCCGCAGCCGCAACCACAGCTGCAACCACAGCCGCAACCACAGCCGCAGCCGCAACCCCAGCCGCAACCCCAGCCTCAGCCCCAACCCCAGCCGCAGCCGCAACCCCAGCCGCAACCCCAGCCCCAGCCGCAACCACAGCCCCAGCCGCAACCGCAGCCCCAGCCGCAGCTGCAACTGCAGCCGCAACCACAGCCGGAACCACAGCCCACAATAGTAGTTGTTCCACCTGAAGTAGGGGCAGTTCAGGAAATCAAGCTTTTTGCAGATGAAGAGGAGCAAGCCACTGTTTCAGAAGATCCATTGTCTTCCAGACCCCCAGCAAGGAAAAGGAGGGTTAGTCCATCAACTTCTTCTTCAAGCCCCGCTTCTGATGATCTAGATGCCACTTGGAAGCCACCAGCTCAGCCTGAGAGTGATGCACGCCACAAGACAAGGCTAGTGAAAAGGAAGGTTCCAGAAAGCCTTAGAGTTATGGAGGTAGATGTAGACGAGGGGGGTGATGATGATGAAGAGCCAGTCATCATGAACATCACTCCTGGGCCTGCGGAGATGGAGACCAACATTATTAGACTATCCAAAATCGCTGCGAGGGATGTAGCACGGATACCACCAACACAGGTAACACCAACACGACCTCCAGCTTCCATATTTGCCTTTGCAAAGGCCCAGCAGGGACCTACATCCAGCTCAACCACCACCTCAGTAGGTGGTGGTAATGTAAGTGCACAGAGTCAAATTCCAGGCACACCCTCCAGTTCATCTGGTATTGAAAGTGGTACCTCCAGCAGCGCCAGAAAGTTCTCCTCCACAGTGTGGGACTTCTTTTCGGTTAGCAGTAAGTAGGAGAACATTGCTATATGCTCAATTTGTCGGCAGGCTGTTAGGGGGGGTAAGCTTGGTACAAACTATGGTACCGGAGGACAAACAAGTCATCTCAAAAAACACCACAGTATCAAGTGGGAGGCTCACCTACTTCACTTAGAAAAAAGTAAAACTGGACCCATTGCTGTTGTTGGGGATGAAGAAGTAGGGGAAGATATGATCGCGGTGGAAGGTCAACAAGAGGGAGACATTTCTAGCCCTACCCCCAGCAGTGTAGTGGTAACGCCCACATCCTCAGCAACATCTCAGTGGCACTGTACTAAGAGTCAGCCTGAGACACCAGGGCAACCGGGCACTGCAATGAGCAAAAGTGCAGCGTCGTTGAGCCTAACTGGGTTCAAGAAGAAAGGTGCACCACAAAGGAAAATATTCCAGCCTACCATTGACAGCGTGCTTAAGTCGGAGGGGCAGTACCAATGCAACCACCCAACGGCACGGTTGTACAATGCGAAGCTGGCTAAAATGTTAGCGCTGGACCTTCTCCCTTTTTCATTTGTGGAAGGGGTGGGTTTCCTTGAATTTGTGTCAGCCATCTGCCCTAAATGGAAGGTTCCCAGCCAGTCCTATTTTGCCTGAGTTGCTGTTCCAGCACTATATCGAGATGTGCTGGAATTGGTTGGACAAGCTTTGCAGCAGAGTGCTGTTCACAAAATCCACCTGACAACAGACATGTGGACCAGTTGCCAAGCCACTGATTACATGTGCATCACTGCACACTGGGTCTCTTATGTGGGGGTTAGAGAAAAGCTATCTGAAAGTAGGTGCTGTTGACACAGCTGAGATTTTTAATGCTTCTCGGAAACATGCAACTGTAGCCATGTTCGCCATGGAGAAATCTCATACTGCTGCAAACATTTTGGAAGAGTTTAACAGCAAGGTCTTTGAATGGCTGCGCCCAAGAGGGCTTAACATTGGTTTTGTTGCCACGGATAATGGCAGTAATGTACTTAAGGCCATGGAGGTTGGTGCCTATTTCAGGGTCCCATGTTTGGCGCACTGATTTAACATTATAGTTCAAGACTTTCTGAAAAAAGAACCCATAGTCAGCAACTTACTGACCACCTGCCGCAGAATATGCACTAATTTCAGCCATTCTTTTAAGGCCCGGAAGCAGCTGAGGATCATTCAACGTGACTATAGAATGCCAGTCAAAGCACTCATCCAGGAGGTGGCAACACGTTGGAACTCAACGTATTACATGCTTGACCGTCTGTTTGAGCAGTACAGACCAATCAATGAATATGTCATGTGAAGGGCGGATGCTACTGTGAAAGGCATGACCCTTCAGATGGACCAATGGTGCCTAGTTAAATCTCTTACAGAGATGCTTCTTCCTATCGAGGTCTTCACACGTGAAGTCAGCAAGGAGGACTGTACTATGGGCCAAGCTATCCCATTGTTGCACATGCTAGAGCAACAGCTGAAGGAGGTGTTTGAAGCGTACATAGGTGTGGAGGAAAAAAAAGAAGCATATGAGTTGGTGGAGAGCTTATCATGTCGCTTAACTGAAAATGCAAGGGTGCAAACTAAGATTTTGTCACAAGAGCATTACATTTGTGCCACAATTCTGGATCCACGGTACAAATCGGCACTGAACAGTAAGACATTACTCCCTTTTTCAGAAGTGGATGTTGCCCGGTACAAAACTTGGATAGCTGAGGCAGCCAGTAAATTGGAAAAGGAACGGCTGGTAATTAAAGGCCTCAAACCCACAACAAGTACTGCAGCAGGGCATCCGGCGTCAAGTTCAACTTCAGAGCCTGAGGGCAGTGCATTTGGTTCACAGCTGTCACCAACGCCAACACTATCGACAACAGCAAGAACCGGATCATCAGCCCCAGTAAAAACGGCACAGGATTGGTATTTACAGCAAGGACTTGCTAGGTCCAGTGCTGATGCAAAGACAAAAGAGGCCGAACAAAGTGTAACACCCCTGAACATTGACCGGATGGTCCAGGCCTACCTGGATGACCCAACAGAGGTCTACATTGATCAAAACCCATTGCGGTATTGGTATGGCAAAAGGGGCCAATGGCCAGTGCTCAGCAGGCTGGCGATAAACTATCTGGCTTGCCCTGTCGCAAGTGTCTCTTCTGAACGTGTTTTCAGTGCTGCTGGTTCCATTGTAACAGTGAAAAGGACCAGTCTCTCACCAAAAACATGGAGAGGTTAACCATGATCAAAATGAATCAGCAATTTATACCACCGAATTACACAATACATGAATCAACGCAGGAAGATGAGGACAGCGGCTCAGGTGACGGAAGTAGCGTGTTAGATGCTGATTACCTACTTCTGGTTGAACCCCCAGAGTTTGAGGACGAGCTATACTTCCCTGACAACTAGGCTTCCACTTCTTAGTGTCATTCTCCCTTATTTACTTTTATTTGTGTGTCTGTCTTTCTGGTTGGAAACTTCAAATCACAACAAATCCATCAACACCGTCTTCGTCTTTTATTGCCATATATGAGTTTCAGCTGACTGCATTTAAGTCCACTCCTCCGAGTCCTGCTCCTCCATCCTCCTGAATCGACCTAAATCTATTGCCCTCAAGCCAGATGATGATTGGATGTAGCATAATCGAAGAAAAATGAAAATCTTGCCTCGTTGAGTCTCTCCAAAAGAAGTGGAACATGATGATGACTACTATAGCTATCCTCCTTTCCGAGCCGATACAGACTGCCCATTAACTGAAGATGAGAAGGAACAGGTAATGAATGATGACATGCATTGGATGCTGACTGAGTGATTTGTGTTGTTTTTGTTTGTAGTGCATGAAGTTAATCCATTGTGTACTATCATCTAATCTACACACTAAAAGTAAATCAATGCAATGTTTGTTTCCATTCTTGTTTTTTAATAACAAATTTCTACTTCTACTGCAGGCCGATCCATTGCATTTTGAATATGGAAAGGGGACTCAATCTGTACACTGCACACTGAGTTGGACAACACACCATGATGATGACCACAGTGACATAATATCTTCGCAGTCACTCAGTACGATCCAAGATGATTGATGGAATAACTCAGGGCGTTTCATGAGTGCCATAAAAGGTAACCAAGTCAACAACAACCACTGCAGACCTACATGTCTGTGTAGTGGTGGAGTCGAGTGTGGTGGTATGACTGACAGCGGGGCATTGATTTAGTCACTTAATTTGTAAAATGCTATGTTGCTGTATATCTGCTTTGTCTGTCTCTGTCAAAAAATGTACGCTAAATGGAGGATGGGTCACGGGTGCCGTGGGCCTGCTCTGTCCTGTTGTTGTTGGAGGTTAATGCTGGAAACAGACTAGAGTATACATGATGTATCCATGCCGCCTCTGAAAGTGTTCTTGTTGCACTCCACCGTAATTTATGCATTTTTTTTCTACTTGATTTTTCAATATCCCTTTTGTTATCCCATCTACAATTACAGGCCGTCCCTTACCCTGTGCTATACTGGGAAAAACAACTCTCACTTACCTTACCAATGAATCTACATCTGCCAGGCAGGCAGTGGCGTCACCCAAGATTGATGGCCGGAGCGTCCATGGAAGGGAAGACCAAGAGGAATGCCGAGAGACAACTCCCCATTTTGACCAGGATAACATACAGTAACAGTATTAACTTTCATCATCTTTTAAATTTGATTCATTTTTTGTCTTCAATCATTACTACTGTGGGTTGTTGTTGTTGTTATGTTTGCTCTCTGCTTATAATTCAATTCATCCCTACAGCTATTTTTGAATTTTCTTTGCTATCTTTAAGCCTGGGCCGGTACAACAGAACAGAAACTGTATGTAATTCGGGTCTCTCGGAGGGCAGACAGGCAAGGCAAATTGCATAATATACTGCTGCCCTGTACTGTCTAATTGTCTAGTAGTAGTTAGTAAGTACTACTTATCATTAACCATCAAGTTATCATCATCATGCATGCATTTCCTTTTTCTCCCTTAACAGATTTATGGATATGGTTGTCCGCCAAGATTGTGTTTTGTTGTTGTCCAAGCGTACTGTGTTTCTTTGTCAAACCTTTCCCAAAACCCCCCTTCCCAACCATTCATCAAACCCTAACCCTCTTCCCCCCAGGCTGTGTGACTTATTGAGGTGTGACTAAATTAAATGTACACCAATAATTTATCACACGCTTGCTGGGGCGGATGTGGCAAAAGCAACACTATTTCAATTTCAAGGCAGGGCGAGGATCTTCTTCTGCTTGCCCACCCATGAGCAGTATATTTGCGAGATAATTTTTTACCAAAGGAACCTAATCCATCAGCATAAATTGCTGGCATCGATTGGATTTGTTGTCATCCTCCTACACAGCACTAACGGTTACGCTTGTGTCGAGTGACTGTAGGCCTAGTCGAGTGACTCGACACAGCTAGAGTTTGTAACTCTATGTACTAGGCTATCCCCGCCACCATTATGTTTTATTGTATTTTGGCATATTATTGTTTGGCAGTAATTTCCGTACTGTACTTCGTTCTACTACTCCTCCCACAGTCTCTCTCAGGCGACTGACTGTCTCATTTTCTTTTTTTTGCAAATGCTACTGCCAGGGTCTACTACTACTACCACCACAACTATGGCATGTTGGGAAAGAAAACCATCATCACCATCCAGCCATCGCCGTGCCCAAGTTAAACATCAAGCACAGGTAAGACAAGAAGTTTGGGGGAGGCATAATTAATAATGGAAATTTTTTCATTAATTCTATTTCACACACCCCTTTGAGTCCAGTTGCAGAATGCATAGACTAGGAGGAGAGACTGACAGTACTAGTAGGACAAGTCCCTCAGTGAGGGGTACCGCATCTATCTGTTTGTGTCTTAGTAACTCAGCCAATTATTTAAATCAAACACTGGCTGTGGCCCTGCACCAGCAAGGAAACAGTGTGACGTAAAACAGTAACCCCACCCACAAAACATTAACAACATCGTATATAAAGTATAAATATATAATTTAATCCCTAACAAAAATAAACTATGTAAAAAAATCCCACAACACCTGACCCACCCTCTCCTTAACCCCAACCAATGTCCATTGCCCGGAACGAAAAAGTCCAACAAATGAAATGTCCAATTGTCCAAAAGTGAAAACCCCAACGCCCGTTTCCCACCCACCAAAATAAGCAATAAAAAATGGGCAATAAACGGGGTCTTCATCAGCGGGCTCGCCTCTCCAGGACACAAATGCGCTCCTCTAGACGGGCCACGCGGCGCTTCAGTGCGCGGCAATTGCATCCACAGGGGGGGGGCAGCAGTGCTTAATGTAGTATGGCGGCGGGTGGCTGCCAGACGGTGGCGCCGTAACACTGGAGGGGGGTGGCTGGGGCCCGGGGTATTGGAGGAGGCTGCAGCTGCTGCCGCCTCCTCCTCCTCTAGAACCACCAGCCGCCGGTATTCAGTTTGTATGGCCTCCAGCTTCCGGCGCCGGGCCTTGGCTGCCAACTCCTTCCTGTCTACTTTCACTTTGGAAGGAGTAGCTATATCAAGAAGAAAAAACAAGACTATTGTAAAATATACTCTTAGCAAAGCAGTAAGACAAATTAATTCTACACATAGTGGCACAGTAGCACTAGCAAGCACAGTACATAACATTTGAGGTATGTATCTATCCTCCCACTACCTCGGCCTCTAACATTTGTGGGAGTTTAAGGCATTCCACCACCCATGCATCTGATTCCTATCAGACACCTATGCATGCATCCCACGTATCCTTCTCTGCCAGTCATAAATATTAAATATCGCCCGTCCTTCCGCCTTCCACCCTTCTTTCCCTTTTCGTTCAACCCATCCATCAAGGTCATCTGATCTGACTTTTAGTCTTCTCCATAAAACTTTCACAGCTGAGTTGAAGTCCGATAGAAGAGGCCATTGGTTACTCAACAGTACACTCCCGTCGCTAATGCTATTGCTAATGCTAAGTAAAGGGTGTCTTCTTCAACCGTTCACAACAACTTCTTACTTAAGTCTCCAACAGTACAGTATACATTACACCCTTGCAGCGAGTGTAATGTCAATAAGTAAGGATTAGGAATATAACTTACCACCGCCCGCCACTGCTGCTGGCTCACCCCCTCCAGCTCCTCCTGCAACTGCTGCATCTCCTGCACCCTCAGCGGCCGCGTCACCTTCGCCGCTGGCCCCGGTACTGGTGGTCGGTAGTACACCTAGAAAAAAATTACACATTTTTCAGATGCCATATACACCTCCCCTATTTTTCACTAGCAAGATTGAAAAAAAGTTAATACATACATAATACATATACAACATACATCACTAGTACAAATCAGGTAGTAGAGTAGACACTAGTAGTGTTATATGGTCCCTAGGGTCATTCTAGTCTTTGCTAAGTTACCCCGAGCCATGCAACCATTTTAGCTTTGTGTCTTTTATTTTTGCGCAAGTTACCTCGCAGCTTGTTGTGTAAGACGCCTTTGAGCCCACATGAGCTCATACTGCTACTGTCTGAGCACTGCGTACAAGGTCGAAAAACAAGCCACTTTGTTATGGAGTTCTGGTGTTAGTCCATATTGCTTATCCATAAAAATACTACACTTTTTGGCACGACTGAGAAATGCTTGCACTATACTAACGCGCACCATTTTTCTCATAACAGACGGAAGATTCCCTTATACGAACCTGAGCTTTGCAGAGCTTATGATGTAACCAGTACTAGGTTCTTCTAAGGTGACTGGTCCCCAGAATTCGCTCAGATCTCCATTTATAATTTTATATAAACTATATTCCTACCAAGGGGAGGGTGGTTCTTCCACCACTGTTCAGTTATCATGATTTAGCCTTTTGTCTTCTATGGACTTGTAGTTGTAAGTGTAACTAAGTGTAACAATGTTTATTGTTTTAATCTTATGCATTTTGCTGTTGCTGCTGCATTATAGAACAACGTACAGAGCTTGTCAGTTGAAAATAAACCTTTTGAACTTACATAGACACAGTGGTATTTGGTGTGGACTTACACGAGTGAGTGAGCAAAAGGGTGTGCATTGCTTCTGCGACAGAGGTCGGGAGTGTTATGTTCTGGGTTGTCTACTCATTGGGTATCTTGGGGGGGGTTTCTGAGAGCTAATGAGACACTATAACTAGTCGGTCAGGGGATTGTGGTGGCTTCTGATTGAGGTGTGAGGAAGGTCCAACCTCCCATCACCAACGTCCTATTTTCTTGTGCAAAGTTCTGTATGTGCAGAATCCCTACAACAGTAGTAGTATGTCCTATCCTATCCTATCAAAAATAGTAAAATCTGGTTGGGCATTTTCTTGGTGGGAATTGTCAAAAAGCCTCAAGATTAAGAAGACTAGAAGTAGTAGAAGAGGACAACCCAAAGGACTGGACTCAATGGCTAGAGCTATTGGTGAATCTGAGTTTTATTTAAAATATTTTATATAAAGAGTGGCCAACTGGGCAAGCTTAACTACAGACAGACTAATAGTAGTAGTACAGAGAGTCATAGCAGACGCAGTTAGTGGCAGGGATAACAAGAATTTAGAAACAGATAGTATAGATCGAAGAAGAATTTGTAAAAAATAGAATCAGGATACCCAAATAATAGTTCGGAAAAAATAAGGTGCAGGAAAAGTTAGGGAAATATAATTATTAATATTAACCACTGGAGGACTTACTGGGGCCAGCAGCAGAGCCCTCGGTAGAGGAGTGGTCCTTGCCCTGGGAGGCATGTGGTTCTTCTGGTTCCGCCGACTCAAACCCCGTTTTCTTGCCCCTGGGTGCTGATCATGTAAGATTTCATAAAGAAAGAGACAAAAATTAAAGTTTGGTGTGAAACAAATAAAATATTTTAAAATACGCTCCAAAAACATTTTTGTGAACAACAATTGCAATAAAATTGACCTATCTAATCTGATCGACTAGTAGTATTGCGAGATTCACGGACCGTCTAGTAAGCCTAAGTACCACCTGACCTAGCCCACCTATTCCAATCCAGACGGGCCAATTGTTCAGTAAGTCTGCATATCCATTTATTTTAGTCCTCAAAAATGCATAGATGGAGGACACATGCATACATTTTTGCATACACCAAATTGTTGGCTGGTTGCTGCTGATGTTCTTCTAGTGATGATATAAGCCTATTAACACTCACTAAACAAACTACAAAAGGTTCTACTAAGGACTGGGGTAAGCAGCACTCAGCAGCACTGATGTAACAGAGGATGCGTCACGCACACCACTTAAAAATTACCAACTAATAAGTAACTAAACCTATCAATCCACCACTATCCCTTCTTAGTGACAGGAGGACAAAGGAAGGACTAGAGTCTCTCTAGCATTACCTAACTTAAGTTCTCTAAAGTAAACTCTTACATAATCATCAGGCCAAGCGAGCGCAAAGTTGCAAACAAGTAAGATTAGTAGCACCGAGCGCCTGTGTCATAACAATCACAGAAGATTTTTAAACGTAATTTACCTGCAATGTAAGCAGCAGCATTCTTGCTGGTCGGAGAAAAAAATATTCGCAATATATAACACAGAGCAGAAGAACACAAAGTAGTAATATTAAATAGCTACTCACCAAGCCCCAGGACCTCCACTCCTAGCAGGTCCAGCAGGTCCTGCTCCCGGTCCAGAATATCGGACCACCAGTGCGTCAGCTGATTATTGGTGCGCCGGACCCCAGAGCAGCGAAACACTGCCCGACGCACCTTGCCCCACCGCTGCCGATGCTCCCGGAGCCCGTACCTGGACCCAGGCCTGCCGCCTGCTGCCAGGGTTAAGAGGAGGTGGCGCTGAACAAAAAAAAACAGTGCCGCCACCTCCGCCTCACCGAATAAGGCCCGTGCCTGCACCCCTTTTTGGCGCCGCCTTCCGCAAGGAAGGCGGTCGCGGCTCTGGCTACGAGCCCTGTGGCCCTTTGTCATGGTTCTGGGTAGGCGGTGGGGCGGAAAAGAAAAGGTAGAAATTAAAAAAGTAAGTAAAAGAAATTAAAAAGCAGGTAATAGAAAAAGAGTGAAAAAGTAGTGAAAAACACACAACAAGTTGAAAAAAAGTCAAAATATAGAATCAGGAAAATAGAGAGATAGATAATAAATAAAAAGATCAAAAAAAGTTTCCAGAAACAAAGGATTGAAAAGATAGAGGGAGGATTGAAAAGCAGGCCCAGAACCATAGCAATAGAGTGAAAAACAAGATGGCCGCGCCCATTGCGACCGCATGGGCAAATTCGCGCAATATTTCCCCCGAGCACGCAAAGCGTCGCAAACACGTAATGCGCGTTCCCGAACAGGAAATACTTATCGCGAACGGGCGGGAGCATGCAATACGCGACCCGGAACTGGAAATAAGCATCGCGAGCGGCCGGGAGCATGCAATACGCGACCCGGAACAGGAAATAACCATCGCGAGCGGCGGGACAAGTGAAAAACAAGATGACTGCGCCCATTAGCGACCGCATGGGCAAGTTAGCGATATATTTCCCTGCGAGCACGCAAAAACACATCGCGAACGGGCGGGACAAGCAATTCCGCGTCTTCGCGGAATTTCTACGTGCTCGCGGAGATTTTCAACAATTTCGCGGAGATTTGCATAACGCGACTACGCAAATTCCGCCCACCCCTAGCTTTCACATCGAGAAATTGGATCCTACGAATGTTCGGATCGATTGACATCTGCAAGTTTATATTCAAAGTCAAGAGGAATCATCTGGATAAGTCTAGGCCTTGCTACAGTACGAAATCGAGTTTTGAAATCTGTACAAGAAATTGAATACTTGGCACTGAATGAACCAGAAAGTACAGATATTCTGAAAACAAATATGTTGGATACGTACTATCCAAATAGAAGTCCATACCTAGAAAACATGTGTCTATATGAAATTCTGCAACATTATAGTTTTTAAAAAAATGTTACGGAAAATATAAATGAAGGAAAATACGCTGTAATTGGATCTGAAGGATGTTTGGTAAAGCATGACAAAGGAAATTTGATTAATCACAGGAAATTAAGTTGTGATACTCCAGATAAAAGAGATTTTCTATTTAGCTCTTCTGCAACTATTCAAACCTTGGCGGACTGAAATGGAATTACTTGGAGATTTTGACTGCTATGAAGATTCTTTCAATGCATGTAAAGATAGCATTGAATGTACAATTTTCCAAATTATCTCCAAATGTTGAACGAAGAGATTAATCAAGAAAGAACTATTGCAGCTGAAATTGCTAGAGATAGTTCTCAAGATAGTCAGAGTTCTGCTCCACAAAGTCAAGATCCACTAGGAGAAGCCATACTTGAAAATGAAGCGGCAATAGCAATGAGTGAAGTGGAAACGGTGATGCAGCAAGCACAACAAGACAATATTGATTTGGAAAATTTGGAGGAACGTCTCAATACTGAACAGAAAGAAATATATCACCAAGTTACACAACAGATACAACATGGATTACTGCATGAAAAGAATGATTGCCAATGTACATCATTTAGACCTATTCTTATGTACATCAGTGGACAAGCTGGAATGGGGAAAAGTTTCTTGATTAAATGTTTGTCAAGTTATCTACAGAAAACAACGGATTCACATTTGTCTTGTGTTGTAATTGCTCCAACTGGGTTAGCAGCACACAACATTAAAGGGATTACATTACATCGTCTACTTATGTTACCAGTAGAATATGAAAATAAGTTGGAATACCACAAGCTATCTGGAGAAGCTTGTTTTGAAGTTTCAAGAGTACTGAAGAAAATGAAACTTCTAGTAATTGATGAAGTAAGCATGGTCTCAAACTTAATGCTTGCGTTTGTACATTTGAGGATGCAGCAGATTTTAAAAACATATTACGATGTTTTATTTGGAGAAAACATGTAATTGTATTTGGTGATCTACTACAACTCACACCTGTAAAAGGCCAACCAGTTTTTAAAACCCTTCTTCATGAAGACACTAAAAATCTTTGGGAAGTATTGGAAATGTGAACATTTGGAGTTATTTTGAATATAAGGAACTTATCAAGAACATGCGACAAGCAAATGATGAAGATTATGGAAATATTCTTCAAAATATTAGAATTGGTGTCTTAACAAAGGATGGAAAAGATGCTTTAGAAAGTCGGCTACTAAGAAACTTGTTTCCAAAAGAAAATATTGCAGCTGAAACAATCTACCGAAGAATTGCAGAAAAGGAATCTATAATTTGCCTTATGCCAACACTGAAAGAATGCTCTACATTCAATGAAGAACTGTTGAAACTGGAGAATGAACCGATAATAAAAATGGTAGCTATTGATAAAATAGAACATGAAGGAGTAACTATTCTTTTGTCAGAGAAATTGCAGTTAAAATTAGACTCTTTGGAAAAATCAATATCTAAGACTGCTGGTTTGGAAAAGACCTTATATGTATCTGTAAACTGTCGGGTAATATTACGGAGTAATTTAAATGTTGAGAAAGGTTTAGTAAATGGAGCAATGGGGAAAGTTGTTGACTTTGTTAGCTATGCAAATGGAGATGGAATTGAATTTTTGAAGATTAAATTTGATCATATTGAGGAGGTGAAACAGATTGGACGCTGTTCTGTTCGTTTTTGCTTGTAAAAGATTTGTACGTTCGTAGAAAACAGTTTCCTGTTTGTTTAGCATATGCAGTGACTATTCATAAATCTCAAGGTTTAAGTGTAGACAGTGCTTTGGTAAATATTGGAAGTTCTGTGTTTAAGGAGGGTATGGCATATGTTGCATTGTCTCGAGTAAGAACGTTATCCGGATTGTATTTGATTGATTTTGATGAAGAAAAGGTTAGTGTAGATATAAATTGTGTAAAAGAGTATAACAAGTTAAGAAGACTCTATGCTCCTAGTTTAGGTGAATATCCTATTTATGAAAAATGTTTAATACGTCCAAAACGAAAATATAATAAAGATTTTACTGAGGTTGCAAAGAAAAAGAATTGAAAAGAATGATGAGTCTGGAAAGAAAATAGAAGGGAACACAGTTGCTAATATTGTAGGATATCAGTTTGAAAATAGTTCAGGTATCAACTGCTATGCTAATGTAATCGTCAACGTTGTGTTTTTTTAGAAAACCTACAGCATGCAATTATGGAAAATCGAGAAAAAGATTTTGTTCTTTGTTACATTATATTTTTGAGAAGTTGAAAACTGATAAAACGAAAATCCATACTGCTTCTGATGTGCGGAATCTTCTGGATATATGTTCTGGATCTTCACAATTTACACAGAATGTACAGCAAGATGCTCAGGAATTTCTTATGTTTATGCTTGCAGTATTAGAAGATGAAGGTATACAAATTGAAAATCTGTTTGGACTACGTTACAGATGGGTTCATACATGTGACAGCTGTTCATTTTCATCTACCACTAAAATAGACACTGAACGATTCATATATTTGACAATGCCAGATTTGAAAACAGTGTCTTTCAACGATCTAGTGAAATCAGCTAATCAACATATGGAATATACTCAGTGCAAATCGGAAATGTTGTCAACATTATTTATATAAAGATGTGGACAATATATTATTTTAATGCTGCAACGTTGTAGAGCAGATGGAACAAAATTGGAAACCAAAATTAAAAATTTTGTGGCAGGTCAAGTTTCAATTTTAGGGAGAACTTTTAAAACAGTGGCTATTGTTTTCCATGATGGAACTACTTCAACATCTGGACACTATACTGTAAATTTAAAATGCAATAAAGGATGGACACTATGTAATGATGCACATTTAGAGTATAAATTTCAGTTGCCTAATGAATTACCAAATTCATATTTAATATTTTTAATGCCAAAATTCTGAGATGATATCAACATGAATTACTGAGTATATTTTGGACATTTCCACTACAAATGATTTTAGATACATCATTCACCCTATTGGAAGCATGTGAATATGATTTTAGAAATCTATCTTGGATATCCTGATTGCAAATGTTTTCAAAAACATCATTCGGCCTATTGGGAAGGTGTGTATATGAATGCAAAAGTTTATTTTGGATATACTTAATGGAAATATTTTCAAAACATAATTCGGCCAATTGGGAAGATGTTGGTAATTACGGATTCAATTATTGATTCTGTTCCTTCATATTGCGTTTGGAAAATTGTGTCGGAAAGAAGGTGGTCATATATTTGATATTTGTATTATATACTATGTTACTAAGGATGTTCATTTGTGAAAATGTAAATACCAAGTTGTGTTTGTTGTAGATATTTTGAAGAGAAATATGTTTTTTTAACAATCTTATTGATTGTATTTTTTGCCCGCTGTCATCTGATGATTAACATTGAAATCACTGTTTATGGTGAAATTCAATACAATCTGAACACAGCAAAAAAGGCAAATTGAATATGTGATGTAATTGTATACTTATGTTGTGTTGCAAAAACTTTAAAATTATATGTAATAACAGAATTTTTTCTTCTCTTTTACAGATCTTACTACTAAAGTTTAAAATATTTTAAATTTGCATAAAAAAAGAAGTGAATATGTATTACTATTAATTTGATATCTGCTTGAAAACAGGTAAGATTAATTCACCCAGGTACAACCCTTGCAGTCTATTAAAGACACTGTCACTCCCTATGCCCATCTCCAGTCACCCAGCGAGTACTATATACTAATGCAATCTGTCCACTAATACCCAAGCACTTATAAATACATTATGCACTCTCTTTACAGCACTATAATCATCCAGTTACTACTCACGTACTTATGGAATGGCCTAACTACTAATACAAGTACAGCTACAATATTCTGTACACTATCCATGCAGACCTCTAACCACCTATATTCTATTAATACACTCCTCTAAATACGCAGTTATTACCCATGCTGTCTAGGAATCCACCCGTGAGTCCGCTGCACTTCTCCAATCACCCATCCAGCCAATATGTAAGCACTTATAAATTCACCATGCACTCTGTTTGCAGCACTGTAATTATTCCAGTTACTAGTCATGTAGTTATGGAATGCACTAGTTACTTACACAAGTATCCGCTATTATTATTAATAGTAGCTTTCAGGGAGGATACAGTTAGAAAGTAGCATTTAAAAAACCTTTGAAATTCACTGAAAAAACCATAGGTTTCAGGGACGTTATAGTTACAAATTAGCATTTAAAAAACCATAGAAATTCACTGAAAAAACCATAGGTTTCAGTGACGTTATAGTTAGTTGGACATTTCACTCATACAAAACCATAGAAATTCCACCGTTATAGTTAGTTGAGCTAACTATAACTCGCGCCCCCGCAATGCACTGCTGATGACGTCACATATTACATCATTCATGACATGGTCAGTGACATCATTGATGACATCTCAAATGACATCACTGATGACATCACTGATGACATCATCCACGTGAAAAATCTGATGCACCTCCTCACACCCTAATATAACCTTTGATACACCCACTGTAAAATACAGACTACCATTTTAAAAACCATCGACACACCAATACCAGTTACTACGTACGCACGCACTGATTCCTAGGTCTACACACACATCCACTCATTCACCCATACAACCATTCATACATGTAGTCACTGATCAATACAACACTATCATATGCACTCATACACCTATACAGACACTCACACACCACCACTCATCCTAGTCAGTCATGCACTCATTCTAGTCAGTCATGCAACAAATCAATCACAGTTCCATTTACTCACCTACACAGTTATACACACACCACCTCATTTATTCATACAGATACTAACGCATACTTACTCTCTTATATAATCACTAATACAAGTACACACTTATCCATACAGCCACTCTCACAATCACTCACTCTCACGTATAGTTATTTTTATACACCAACTCTCACATACACTGCCTTTAACTTTTGTACTTAGTTGGACATCTACCACTAACACATCCATTCCCTCACCAACACATGCATACACACACTCACTCACCCATACAACTGTTTCCACATGCACTGTTAAACTCATACACCCAGTGAATCAACCACTCAAACATCTATGCACAGAGTCACACCCCCCCCACCCAACCACACACACACTCAGTCTCCCATACAAATACTCAGGCAACTAATCAATAACCCATATAGACACTCATGTAGCTACTGACCAACCGATGCAGCAGGTTATACAACAACAAACAGACTCATACAGACATTCACACAGTTTAGTCACTAACCCATGTATTCAGCAAGAGACATTTAATCACTCACTTAAACAGTCAGTTACACACCTACTAAATCCTCCATCCAGACACTTATACAACCACTCATTCTTCAATACAGCTTGGTGTATATATATAAAACATATTTAAACTTTACAGAAACACACAGCCACTAGATGATGTCATCAGTGATGTCATTTAAGATGTCATCAGTGATGTCATCAGTGATGTCACTGACCATGTCATGAATGATGTAATATGTGACGTCATCAGCAGTGCATTGCGGGCGCGAGTTATAGTTAGCTCAACTAACTATAACGGCGGAATTTCTATGGTTTTGTATGAGTGAAATGTCCAACTAACTATAACGTCCCTGAAACCTATGGTTTTTTCAGTGAATTTCTATGGTTTTTAAATGCTAATTTGTAACTATAACGTCCCTGAAACCAATGGTTTTTTCAGTGAATATATATATAAATCTGCATTTAAATGAACCACCCACTGTGTAGCGTGTCATGTGGTCAAGATCCCTTAGGGATCGAAACGCGTCATGCTGATGAAGTGTTGGTACATACGAGCTGAATAAAATTTGAAGCTGCATGTATTTGTGGTCCGTACTCCATGTGTGCGCAGAGGTGAAGAGGCTGTGAGAAGGAGTTTGCTGTATAAATATAACCGGTTCGGACTCCTCCGGTTAACTACGGACCCCCTCAGATATCGGTGGCTTGGGCTCAAGCCAAACGTGTTCTAATCCGGGAGGATTATCGGCGGCAGGCCCCCCAGCACGAAAGCAGTGAACTTCCTACAGCCACGTTAAAGGTAAGCGAACAGGGGTCGGAGGACTCTTGGGGCTCAATTACCTAGTGGAGTGTAGCAGTTGTCACTCAACTAGCGGATCAGCTGGGTACTGAGGTGTGCTAAGAATACGAAGGGAGCTGGGATACGAGTTAAGCCTGCCTGCACGGGAGTATTTATAAATTTAAAAATAGACTCGTTAACAACACCATGTCAGCCGACGCGCTGAAGGAAAGAGAAGAAGCGGCGAAGGATATGTTTAACGACAGTAGTACATCAGCGAGGGACTTCAGCACCCACAATGCACCATCAGGGTCACGCAATATCAGCCTCAGGGATAAAGTGAGGCAACTCGAGAAACTTATGAGAACAGAACACAGCAAGTGGTGGGAGGCGAAGTCCCTCCAAAGATACCTTGACGTGGGGCGAGTCCCCCGTGAACTGCGAATCCTATTAGCCCCCAGTTATGAAAATCCCGATAAAATGATGATGAAGGAATGGGCGGAAACTAACTTAGAATCTTCCAGGAGACTTATCATAATCTTGGTTAAATATGCGGACGCTGATCGTGCAAAAATCCAAATTGAGATAGAAGCCCTCAATGATAAACTGAGTAAAGTGGGGCAACAAGACGAATTGAACAAACTCAAAGAGGATATGATCAAAAGGCTCAACAAAGATGAAGCAACAATAAGAGAAAGAAAGGCGTACAAATTCCACCGCGGTGAATGCGGTCGCGTGTTCACATTTGCCAAGAAATATGATCAACTAAAAATATCTAAATACGGAGGAACATCTTTTGGGCCCCAAACTGGACAGCCTGATCAGAGAAAAATACCTGAGGCAGTATCTAATTTAGACCTCAGTTCGGCTCCTGAGAGTGAAACAGAATTGGAGGAAAGACAACTAGCAATAAATTAAATCCGTATTTGTAAAGCGCGAACTACTCACCCTTACGGGTCTCAAGGCGCTGGGGGCCGACGTGGAAATTAAGTGAGCTATTGCCCAGAGTCACATGGTGCTGAGCTGAGCTGCCGCCAGAGCCGGGGATCGAACCGTGAACCCTGTGCTCCGAAGTCAGCTGCCCTGGCCGCTGCACCACACCTCTCCACTGAATGAAACAAGTTCCAGCTAATTTTACTTTGGCAGATGAAGTGGATTTTTTATGCATCGAACGCAGGGACACCCTACGTCCACGAAACCAAATCAGACAAGCAGGAACTCAACAATCAAACGTAGGGAGAGACGGCAAGCCAAATGACAACGAACAGCAGCCAAAACAAAAACAGAAGAGACAACCAAGGCACAACTGGAGGCGGTAGAAGAAATTCGAACTATCACTAGTCAAACCATCATCAATTTGACTGATGTTACTCTTAATGCGGCAGAGAAACAGCTATTGGCACTGGGTTTGTCGTTTTGCCCGGAAAGTTTCTTTAATTATGCTGCCACAAGAATAGATCTGTTCAAAAGTATAAGGAAGTTAAAACTTAAAAAACACTTTCTCTTACAAGACCAAACCAAAACACATACTATGGAGAGTCAATTGATTAATTCCCCGCCAGTCGATCTGACAGCAATGGATATAACAACCCTGCAAGTTTTACATGAGCTAGCCATTGAGAGTAATACCTTGACCCAGAACGGAGAGCACTTGACCAGTGAATCTGAGCATCAGAGGTGCGTGACACCGTTTAAACCCCGCTCGACATTCAATCCAATTACTCTCAGAGATTCGATCGATATATTCAATGAACAGGTTACGATCAACATCAAAAAACTAAACTATGTTGTAAATGCCAAAACAAAAGCCAAAACCAACATACAGGAGCTGCAATACCACCAATTAATGAGCAAGCTGAAAAAGATCAAAGACATAATCATTCGGAATTCGGACAAAGGGGGAAACCTTGTACTTTGGAATAAAAAAGATTACATTGATGAAGTTATGACACAGCTAAGGGACAGAGAATGCTACCATCGCAGCGACCACCTAACTCTGAAAAGTATGTACAACAGCTTTGGAATGAAGCTTGTAGCATGGAAGAATGCTGGACTCTTAACAACAGATGAATATAAATTTTTGAAAAATGATAAACCTGTGATTCCTATAATGTACTTCATACCCAAGGTCCACAAAAATCCCCTTAAACCCCCAAGCAGGCCAATCATTTCAGTCCGCAACAGCCTTTTAGAGAAGACCTCACAATACGTGGACTTTTTTCTTCAAAGCCATGTAAAAGGGCTGCCCTCCTACATCCGGGACACTGGGGACTTCCTTTCCAAAACTCAAAACATTTAATGGCAAGAAGATTACCTGCTCATCACATTGGATGTTACATCGTTGTATACATCTATCAGGCACCAGGATGGGCTAAGGGCATTAAGACATTACCTGGCACACAGAGGACCTGATTTTGAACAACATAGTGCAATGTTGGTTAACATGGTGGAATTTTGTCTGAACAATAATGTTTTTATATCTGAAAACTCTCTATACCATCAACAACGTGGAGTGGCTATGGGGGCCAGCTTCTCCCCCAGCTACGCTTGTATTCATATGGGATGGTGGGAGGAGCTGGTCCTCCATAAAGAGTACAAGACATTTATGACTAACAATGTCAAAATATGGTATAGATATATTGATGATTTATTTGTAGTATGGAAAGGGGCAAAAAATGATGCTGAGACATTTGTACAAAACTGAATGTCAATAACTTGAATTTACAGTTCACTGCTTCCATCAGTTCTGTAACAGTGAATTTTTTGGATGTGCAAATTTATATTAAAAATGGACAGGTACATACCACACTGCATAGAAAACCTACTGCAGGTAACTCGGTGCTACATGCTAGCAGTGCCCACCCCAAACATTTAATTCAAAGTATACCGTTTGGGGAGATGCTGCGGTTGAAACGGATATGTAGCAGTGAAGAGGATCTGAGGCAGGCACAAATGGCCAGTAGAAATAGATTCCTGGCACGGGGATATTCCCCAAAATGCATTGACACCGTGATTCTAAAAAGCAATAACACCAGCAGGGAAAGCCTCCTCTGTAGTCAAGCCAAGCCCCAACTAGCTGATAGAAACAAGGAAGATACATTCAGATTTATCTTTGGATATAGCAAGCAGGGCAAAACCATCAAAAAAATTATAGACAGAAATTGGCCTATAATCTTGGGAGATCCTGTGATTGGACAACTCCTACCTAGGAAAGCGGCGATAACATACAGCAGGGCACCATCCATGAGGAACACTTTGGTGCGTAATGATTTAGAGTGTTTGACCAAAGGTACATGGTTAAGTCAGCGCATGGGTTTTCATAAATGCAAATCTTGCAAGGCATGCCAACATGGCATTAATACAACTACATATAAGACCCCCTTCAATCCAAGTGAAGTTCCTATCACCAAGGCCCTGTCTTGCAAAATGAATTATGTGATGTATGTGCTGGAGTGCCCATGTGGTCTCAGATATGTTGGCAGTACAATACTGCAGGGGCACAAGAGGGTACTCCAGCACATAAGGGCCATCAGGAATCATGACCAGACATATCCCGTGGCTCGGCATTTTGAGGACAAACACAACTCTGACCCGGTATTTTTGAAATACTTCTTAATAGATAGTGTCCCGAGCAAAAAGAGGGGAGGAGATAGAGTAAAAGCCCTGCACCAATTAGAAACAAGGTATATTTTAAACCTCGATACTAAACACCCGGGGGGCCTGAACCAAACGGAGGATTTATACACTTGCCTCTAGAATATAAGCATAGGAAACATTAGGGCGTGTGATTCAGAGAACCACAGTCAAGACAATACTGAGCTGCTAGTCGTTTTTAGAACTGTTTAGATCAAACACTAGGTTTTAGAATTTTTCACCGTCTTTTTTAACTTTTATACACTTACACACGGTTTTTTAGTTTGCATATTAAGGGTTACACGTTGTTTTTAGCATTGCACTTAGCACTTTACACAAATTATATTTGCACTAATAGGACAACTTCAGTCGATCTGTTTACATAATAGACGTTTACATCTTCTTAGTACTGTAAGAGCATTAGCACTTTAATAAACTGTTACAAACAGTTGACAATTGGTATTTAAACCTGGATGTCAGAAATCAACATGTAAAAATGAGGTTACAATCTTATTCAACATTAGGAGATTTTACAATAACTTCTTAACATGTCATAATGTGATTTTAAAATGCTATTTTAAAATGCTTTTTGTTATTTTAAAAGGATGGTTTTATGGTTTTAAATGTATATTTAATCATACGTTTAATGTAACCATGAACTAGATTCCGAATAGACTACAAAAGCATTTTGTCTATGTCTACATGATTGACGAATGAAAATTAGAGCACAGGTCACTTTAAAAAACAAAAAAATCTGTATTTAAATGAACCACCCACCATGTAGCGCGTCATGTGATCAAGATCCCTTAGGGATCGAAAAGCGTCATGCTGATGAAGTGTTGATACATACGAGCTGAATAAAATTTGAAGCTGCACGTATTTGTGGTCCATACTCCATGTGTGCGCAGAGGTGAAGAGGCTGCGAGAAGGAGTTTGCTGTATATATATATATATATAAATATATATATATATCACAAAAACAATCTCCTAGTGACGGGAGCCACCATCCCTGCAGGGCGGCTTCAGAGCGGGCAAGGAGCAGCCCGTACTTGGACACACCACCAAAAAAGACATAATGAAGCCCAACTCCACAGCATTCTGGCATTTTATTCTATTCTCCAGTAAAGGCAGCATAAACTTTCCTTACGCGTTTGGCTGATTAAATAGCCTTGATCACAGGTGGGCAATTGTAGTGCAATTAATTGAGTGAACACGTGACCAGGATTAAATACTCCTTTTACCACAATGCACCAATATTGTCAATGTAATGTTGAAGACTCGTGACTTTGTGCAATTCAGCTTAATAGCTTTTAGATAACACAGTCTCCAAAGTAATAATTCATCCTGGTGCATATGGTTGAAAATAAGAGTCACGAGTGCATAATATTCATGTAGTTTGCTCATTGCCAGCTGCCTTATTTCACAGTACATTATCTAAAATTGCTCAGTTCTGTCCGAATTGAAAGGAAGAGAAAACACTCGTCCTCTCCCTTTCTCACCTCCGTGGGTGAAATTCCTTGGAAGTCCTTTTTCGTCACACACGCAGGTAAGCGGGACATGCTCCCCAATAATATCACAAAAACAATCTCCTAGTGACGGGAGCCACCATCTTTGCAGGGCGGCTTCAGAACGGGCAAGGAGCAGCCCGTACTTGGACACACCACCAAAAAAGACATAGGGGCATATTCTCAAGGACTTATCGCCGAGTTAGCGGCACTTTATCGCAGCCAAAGTGGTGATAAATACATCGCACCATTCACAAGCTGGTGCTAACAGCCGATATCACCAGTATTCCTGCAAGAGCAGCCGCCAAAAACATCGCCACTGATGACACCGGCAACTAACGCTAATGAGATGCAGAGTAGGCGTTCCCGTGCAAAAACCCGCAGAAACATCACTTCGCAACATTCACAACGACCAGCCAGAACGGCGATAAGAATCAAAAACATGCAATAAGGCACGTTAGCAGTATGGATTTCACACCTGCTCCTACCTGGTGTTAAGTCGGACGACAACCTGCACCATAAAAGGGAGCCCAGCCCACAGCCACACCAGAAGAACAACAGATGCCATGGAGCTACTGATCATGCAGCTCGGAGCGCCAAGAGGGCCACAACACCCACCGCCACCACTGCCAGGACCCCCACCCCCCCAGGACCCCACTCCCCTGGACTACCACAGAGGCAGCGCAGACAAAGACACCGGACATTCCGAAATCGCACCAGCCTGGGAGACTTAACGCCAGAGGAAGTCATTGCCCACTACAGGCTCAAAAGGACAACCATCCTACGCATCCTGACCATCATTGCCCACAGGCTGACGGAACCAACACAGTGGAGAACCAACATCCCTCCGCAGACAAAGCTGCTGGCCGTGCTGCACCTGTTGGCCTCTGGGACCTTCCAACCAACAACTGCCAGAGTCGGAGGAGTCTCACAGCCAGCCCTGTCAAAGTTCCTCACACCTGTCCTGGATGCCATCATCAGCTTGGTACCCCAGCAACTTTACTTCCCACACACTGCGCAGGAACAGCTGGAGATCAAGCAAGGCTTCTACGCCATAGCTGGCTTCCCGCACGTCTTGGGGGCAATCGACTGCACACATGTACTCCTCGTGCCCCCTGCCGCCACTGCACACAATTACCGCAACAGGAAACACACGCATTCCATCAATGTGCAGGCAATAGTGGACCACCGGGGACTCTTCACCAATGTCGTCGCCAACTACCCAGGCAGTGTGCATGATTCCATCATCTTCCGACAGTCCATCATCAACCAGCGCTTCCAGGATGCCACCTATGGGAATGCACTGCTCGTCGGTAAGTACCAACGGAACCCACCCCACACCTCAACACCACATTCAGACAACTCTGGGTATGCACCCGTCACAAAATGACATACAACATGACAACCAACATCCCCACATTCCAAACACGACAACACTACTTACTGTGGCAACCTGGGCTAGCCATCTACACAAGCCATCAACAGCATGGCACCTCAGCCACACAATAGCAGAATGTGGGGAGAGGTGGGAACCCGGCATGTGCAAAGGAGCCAAGTGACCCATGAATAAGAATGCACACAATGCCAAGTGTGGAGTGGATGTGCTGGACAGACTGCAGTATGCAGACCACAGACACTTCCATGTCGACATACCTGCCTGGAGTGTACTGGACAGTGGACGCAACAATGTAACCGCAGCCAGCGGGGAACAATGCGGAAATGTAGCTTGTTACGTCCCCCCCTGTAAGCGTGCGCGGAGTGGGCTGGCCCAGCGTACGCCAGGCCAGCGTAGGGGTGTGAATAAAAAGCCAGTTACTCTGGGCATGGTTCTCTTCCGGAATGGCCAATGTGTCTGCCAGGGCGGTGCCTCTCACCCCGCCGTGAGGCCGACGCCGTGAGCGGCGGTGCCTGTGATCCTGTGCATCTGCTGCACCCTAGGCCGCTAGTCCCCATACCCGTCATGCCCGCCCCTGCGCAGCCAGGCCACACTGCTCACCTGCCGACACCGGCATGTGTCAAAGAGGGCCCACCACGTGCCGGTGCAAGCTCCAAGCATGAGGCCCACGAACATGGCAGCATCCTCAGACCATCATGGCCTCCGCGACACTGGCCCCCCATTACTCCTTTCTTATTGACGTACTCCAACGCTGCCTCCGGCCTACACTGCGGTCCAGCAGGTCACACATTTGGAACTGAGTCTTGATTATACAATGGCAGAGGACATACGTTTATTGCAGGGTTTATATCACCGTACTCCCTACGATGTGGTGCCACTGACTCTGTGCATAGCATTCCAACGACACGTGTCTGGGGGCCCATGCTGACTACTGCCTTCGGCCTAGACTGCGGCCCAGCATCGCGGGGTTCACCTGTGTACTGCCTACCCTGCGGTCCAGCAGGCCTCACACAAATCCAATACAATCCGTACCATGCAGGACACGGCATCGTCGCAGGCTGCACACACACACAGCTCTGGTGCCACTACCTCCGTCAACCACAAATCATCGCCACATGGCATTCCAATGTCATGTGTGAGAGTACCAGGAGGAGCTGCCTGAACAGCGGTTGGCCAGCGCTGACGGCTGCCTCAGGCCTACACTGCGGTCAAGTAGGTCACACATTTGGAACTGAGTCTTGATTTTACAATGGCAGAGTCCGTATCATTGCACGAAAGGAGAGGAGTAAGAGGAAGACGCGATTCAGTCCGGATGATGAACCGGATCCTCTTTACGGAGGTGACCGAAGCCCACCAACAACTGCCCTGGTGCCACTGACTCTGTGCATCACAAGCCAAGGACACGTGGCTGGGGGCCCCTGCTGGCCGCTGCCTCCGGCCCACACTACGGTCAAGTAGGTTACACATTTAGAACTGAGCCTTGATCTATTTATGGCAGAGTTTATACCATTGTACAGACCTCATCGCAGACTGCATCCCCTTTCAGCTCTAGTGCCAATAACTCTGTGCCCCGAAATTCATGGACACCCTCTGGTTGAACTTTGGTGGCGTCTCAGTCAATTGCCTGGGGGTTGTCTTCATCATCATGTGGCTGGTAATGACTTGGTGTTAAACATGAGTCTGTATCATTCATCTCCTCCATATTGCATGTGTCTGCTTGGTACTGCCCTCTGTATCATGCCCTGGAAGAACACCTTCCACTGTCCCCCAAAACCCTCTGCGACAATCACCTTGGACATCGACGAGAACCCGCTCAGCTCTCGTGGCCCTACCTCAGTGCACCGGTAGTCACCGTCCCTTGGCGGTGTGCCTCAGCCGGCTGCAGTGCATCCGTGGCCACTAACTCTGTGCAGCTCAAGTTGTTTAGACTTTGAACTTCTGATTGTCTGATCACTGTTGTAGTTGTTGCCAGCGCCAACAACTCCCTGAGGGCTGGCTTACACTCACCCCACACCCATCCAGCATAGGTGTCACTGGACATGTGACCCTGGCAATAAAGGGACCGGGCGCACGTGCCCTGAGCCAGTTCCACGAACTATCTAAGTGTGTCCGTGTGGTCATTGTGTGTGCATGAGGGCCCCGGGCCCGACCACATTGCATCATGCTGTGTACAGCGGACGCAACCATGTCACCTCAGGAGTGGGCTGGCGTACGGCAGTCCAGCATAGGGGTGTGGATGATCACCGCGGGGCTCTGGGCGTGGTTAAGTGTTGCGCATGCCAATTTGGTACCTGATGCGTGTTTCGTTGTTGTGGTGTCGGCGCCACCCGTCCCGCAATGGACAAAGTTGCAATGTAACATGCCCCCGAGTGCGGGCTCGGACGAAGGGATCAATGAATGAGCGCAAGCCCGCTCGGGGTCCGGGAACCTACATGCCAACTGTTGTGTGTGTATCGCTATTGCCGCAGCATGAGCCAAAGGTCTTGCCTCAACCGCATCGCGACTTCGGCCAGCCATGTACTCCACATCTGTGTCCGCCCTATCCTTGCCATAGGCCTACACACACGTGGCCGACCACCTTCAACGAACAACATCACAGTGTCGTTGTCAGGCTTGTGGACATGTGCAGACAGGCATGACAATGGTGTGCCGTAGGAGTGTAGGTGATGCAAGCGCGCAGCGCACACGAGGAAATAGGCTCGGGGGGAGGGAGGAGCAGCAGTGAGGCTACGTAATGCACATTGATGGCGCTCATTTGCTACTAGCAGTACATGTCAGACCGGAATCACTATGACACACATATCACATGCCAATGAACTAGTGAGCCTGCCATCACATCATGCAGAACCAACTATTGACTCATGTCTCTCTGCACTGTCACAGGTGATCAGGGATATGCACTCTGCCCTTGGATGATGACACCCCTCCGTGCCCCGAACACACAGACCCAGAGGCAGTACAATGCGGCCCACAAACGCACCAGGGGCATCGTGGAACGCACATTTGGCATGTTGAAGTCACGTTTCAGGTGCCTGGACATCACAGGTGGGAGGCTCCTGTACAGCCCAGTCATCGTGTGCAAGATTATTGTTGCATGTTGTGTGTTGTACAACATATGTGTACGCACCAATGCCCCATGGTTACGTGTGCCAGATGCACCGGACGATGATGAGGAAGATGAGGCAGGTGGACCACACCCCACTGCAGCTGCAGCAGGAATAGCCCATAGGAACAACATCATTGACAATTTCTTCACATGAGGACTTCACATTGTGTCAGTGCTTGGCAATCATGAGACAGTGCAAAATGGCCACAGGCACAGCATGTGCGAATAAATTCAATGCAACACACATTCCCTGAGTATCTGTATGTGTGCTGCTGTGTGGCAAGGGGATCAGGGACATGTTCCAGAGTCATTGTGGGTGTGCAGTGTGCTGTACTTAATTGTGCATGTGTGCCATTGTGCCCATCTCCCCCCGTCCCCCCAGTCCCTGGTAGGTACTCACCCTGTTGATGTTGTGTCAGGTCATGTTGAGCAGTGTCCCGATCCCCAACTCCTGGCACCGTATCCCGACTGATGACTGTGGCCACCATTTTCTCACTGTCATCCAGCTCATGGTGTGCAGCTGGTCCCCCACCTCCAATCTGCGTTGCTGCTTTCAAGTTGGCATAGTGTTTCTTCTTGGTTTTGCCCTTCACATCATTCCAGCGCCTCTTGTTCTCTTCCATTGTCCTCCTCGACACTCCGACTGCATTCACGTTGTTCACGGTGTACTGCCATGTTTCCGTTTGTGTTGCAGATGACACAGTGGAGGTGACGTAAAGCTGTTGGTTGTGTCCTGTCTCCTCCGTGACGATGTTCTGGTTTTCCTGCGTACTGAACCCCGTCTTCCTCTTCTCCTTGCCCTTCCCCGGGGTTCCTGGCTGGTCGTCTGTGGGGCTTGTGGGGTTTGCGTTGTCCTGTGCATTTGGTCCGGGTGAGTCCATGATGGTAGCGATTTGGGACATCGCAACTTTTTTCGCGTTGGGGTTTCACATTTTTTCGGCATCGCAGTGATTTTAACGCGGGCATTTGTCGCGTTGTCGTGAGTCTATCGCATGGTGCCGCCGGGTTGTGAATGCTGCGTTAACACGGTGTTATTTTCCCACGATGGACTGCGATGTGAGAAGTTGCGTTAAGCGATTTTGGCGATAGTTAACACACGTTCTTTGGAATATCCGCCATAATGTTATTAATGGTGAGAAATGCAAGAAATTCCACTCAGTTATATATATATATATATACACACACATATACACACACACACACATACACACACACACACACACACACGTTGGTGCCTGGGTGCAGCTACAGGTTCTGCACTTTAATGCAAACTGCAAACAAAGATCCACTTCTGAAAAGGAAAGTCGGCAGTCCAAGACTATTGCTGGAGGTTGTTTTATTGCATTAAGACTGGTGATGCATATCGGGTGTGTGCCTTTTTCAAGCAAGGAATTTTCTCCTGGTCTCTATATTTAACAAACCAGATGTAACAGGTGTCCGTAGGAAAACAGAAAAGTGCTCAAAAGTTTGTGCAAAGGTGATTATATACAATCTAACAAATCTAAAAAGCTTAATACAGCAAAAATGTAGAACCTAATTGGATTTCATGAAATGGAAAAAAAGTTATTGAAAATCATTAAATATTGTGTTTCAAGAAGTTCCTTCTGGCGAACTGCAATAGACATGGAAGAAAGTAATGCATGCCTATTGATCCCACTGTGCCGGTTCAATTTTTCTCCTAGCTGATCTAGCAAGCATATGTCTCCTTTTTTGTTTTATAGCTCAATTAACATAAAAAATAAATATTTTTTTTCAAATTTAATCATTTTGTGTAACTAACCTTTGTAGCTCAAATTCCTTTCAATGGACTACAATTGACATGAAAGAAGGTATATATCCACAATAGAATACTGCCTAAAATCAAGAGATATTTAATAAATCAGTCTTATAAAACAATATGTTCTGCACTCAGTGTTGTATATTCTAAGTGATGCATCTTTTTCATACTTTCCATAATATGTGCATATTTACAAGCATAGGCATAAGTATCAATTTTAGAAATAGCGATTACCTAATTGCAATTTTCTGTGAATCACAATTAGGAAAAAGCTATTCCAAATGTATGAAACAAATTCAGTTTCATTTAGCGATTCCAAGTGGGTTGTAAATTGACCTGCCTCATACTAATGAGGTAGGTCGCAGTTTATGACCCATTAAGAATTGCAGCCATCACAGAGATGGTGGCCTGCTGGAGTCAACAGACCACCATGTCTGCGACTGCTTTTTAATAAACCAATCTTTTTTTTTTTTTTTAATACAGGCCCTCTTCCTTAAAAAAAAAAATGGGATGTGTTTAAAAGAAAAAAATGAAACATTTAAGTTCTGTGGGGTCACAGCCTGCTCTTAAAAAATATTTGTTTCAACATTCACAAAGGAAAAACGGTCCCATGGGGGCCCTTTCCCATTGCAAATAGTTATCACCTCCTCTGACGTGTTGGTAAAAATAAATAGATGTTTTGCGACGAAAATCTGGTTGCAAAATATTCATGCATACCACTGCGAATCAGTATTAGGAAGGGAGGCTGGAAACACGCTCTTTCCAAATAATACGCAAACCCAAATTGCGATTTTATAACAGGTTGTTGAAATGCAAGTTGGCTTTTGTAAATTTAAAAAACCTTTTTTGCAGTTGCAAACAGCCCCCCATTCTCTGAATCGGGGTGTTTGCAAAATCAAAAAACGTTTTGTACCTATGGCCTACAGTTCTGTTTGCCTCATCAAAATTGCTTTTGCTGTGAAAGTTCAGTTTCATAGACAGAACTATGTATTAAAGTGAAAGAGGTGAGGTATCAGCTCATTGCAGAGGTTTCATAGCTGCTTTTGTATCATGTTTTTAGATGGGGCCAAGCAGGAAGAGAGAGAATGGCATTAGAGGGATAGAAATTTGATAAGCTGGAATGTTGTAAATGGTGGCATCTGGTGAAGTTTTAAAGCTTTAGGTGTAAAAACTGACACCAATTTGCAACCAGTGGACGAGCTATGTTAACTGCACCAGGAGGACTCAAGGGCAGGGGGTTCCTCCTCAGAACGTATCTCAAAAGGAAAAGAAACAGTCTATTTTAGAGCATGATTATTATTATGTGAATTGGTTAAAGAGTCCTAGGTTCTTAAACGTCATTTGGGAAATTAATTTGATGGGATTCCAAATAAGTTTTACTTTCTTCACCAGCTTGGTTTTCTGTTTATCCTACTTGCAGTGACCAGTTGGATTTTGGTTAGCGCCAGGATATCTTGTTTGTGCTCACTGTAATTCTCTGTCACAATATTTTATTCATTCAATTTAAATGCATTGTAAATTGTGAAATCTGTAAAATGTTCAACTATACTGCAATGTTGTTCCTGATGGATGCAATCGATGACACCCTACACTAGGGTGATATCACCCACCCTATAAAGAGCCGACAACAACTTTTGGCCCCCACCACGTACTGTGTGATTTTCAATATCCTGCTGTAAAAGCGGCTTGTGGCTGGTAAAGTGGGCAGTCGCCGAGATCCTCTCAACACCTTCTACTCATGCATCATTTCCTAGTCTGATAGTAAACTTGCCAGTATTAAGACATTTAATGATTTTCAATAAGCTATTTTAAACAAAGTGCTACTGTAATGATCAAAAACAATAATCGAATCGCTCTATAGGGGGTTGATGTAAAGATAGCACACACATTTGCCCATTCCACCCCCTGTTCATAGCCTCATCTTTTGAAAATTCACTCAACTTATATCTCAATAGCCTCATGATACATTGCTGACATGTTTTATTGCATAATTGAAACTTCATTAACTCTGTATTTAGACATTCTGCCTCGGATATAATTTGTGAACATCATGAAATGCTGGCTAATGATATATCTGGTATCATTTATTCTTAAAGAGAATCAAGATATATCGTGTTGGCCTATATATGTTGAATCTAATTTTAAAAAGCTTCGGATTTGTTAAAGTATTTTTTACATTCTCTGCATAATGCAGTAGCTTTATTGATCCCATGTGGCTATATACTGTATCAGTCAAGAAACAAATATTTTTAAACACATTAAATATGTGCTAAAATATATTTCTAGTTATTTAGATTATGTGTTTCTTCTCCATTTGTATTTTGTTTATATTGCAAACTTCCTAGTATCTTGGTAGAATTCACGTGTGCTTTTTGCCAAATTATGCTAATCAGAAACTTGTTTGTTTCTTGTATTTATAGAACTGTTCTTCAAACACCCCATTCAGGTTCCTTTACCTGCCTACACTGCTGCTCATGTCTGATCCATATGAGTCTCAAATTTAGGCTTCTCCTGTGATCACACCTGTATTCTTTGTGGGCATGTGGGGTACCTACATCACAATATTGTTCTTCTTGCAACATGGCATATGTTTGCATTAATCCAAATCCATCAGAAGGAGGTGCACATTCAGTTCTTATTTTATTTCATGCTTGCACTTGAGAAATGCCACAGTGATCACAATAGTCTATTTTTTTTCTTCATGTACCACTGAAGGTGCTGAACTTTGAAAAGTCTTTTTTTTTCAAAAAACAAACCCCCAACATTGGTGTTTTTTCTAGAAAACATAAAAAGCAATGGCTGAGATGCACAGGGAGTTTTCTCCTTCCAGTTTGGTGGTCATTGTTTTAATTCTCTGCTTTGAACTATCATGCATGCTTGGCGACAGTCGCTTGCTTTAAATGAATTCGGCTGTGTGCCACCGTTACCTCATTGCCATGTGGTGGACGGACCATCAGTTAACACATTTCTAGCAGCGAAACAGGCTGAGGCTCTGCTATCGGAAACTCTGCAGTTCCCCTAATCTAAATAGAGTGAGTAACTGTAGGTTTGGCAGAGCAGGAGCACCGCTTATTTACTAGCTATTAAAATAAGGGTGAATTAGGCGCACTTTGTGTCTTCTTGTACCGTCCAAATAACAAGCAGGACCATAATATGATATTTTTAATATTTTATTTGGTGCAACCTAAAAGGACTACTGTTGGAGTGAATGAGACTTTAATGGACATGTTGCACAATCTGTTTTGGTAAGTCTTGGTGTATAGTATTTGCTGTAGTGCAACTGGACCCATTTACTTTGTCTCACCTTATCCCCTTACACTACACCTCAGAGTCATTTACTTGGTCCTCCGATGGATCTTTGAAGCTTCCCGAGAGGGGTCAGATATAGGGGATCCAATTCAGTTATCCAATGAGGACCAGGAATTGGGTAACTAACCTATAAACTAGTAATTAAATTCATGTATATAACCCTCAACACAACACTATACAAATACAGAATTATTACAGCTAAACCAAATCTCCTGAAGAAATTCAGTCGAAATAGAATCGTGCAAACCAACAATTCAGTTAGAGCTATGAAAAATGTTATCATTAGAATCTGTTGACCAGCGACCTCCCTATTTAGATTCCCATCGCTCATTAGTACTCACTTGGAATGCACAATCAATCATTGGAGACAAGTCGTAGAGAGACAGAAACAGGATTTAAAGACGGTTAGTCCACAAAAGAGCAAGATCTCCAAAGAGCAGGAAAGGGTCTCCAACAGCAACTACAACTTCTTTGTCACACCGCGTATATTAATCCACAAGTTCCAGGGTGGCACCTCCTGGGTCACCTCATCTGTTCGGACCACTCAATCCATTGGTCAGTTCGTATAGGGTGATTGTCATGCAGCATAAAGAAGACACATTTTATGGCAAAAAGGTGGTAATCATTACGTAAGCTGTCGAACCATTAAAAAATGCAAGTTGTGAACAATAGTCATTTAGCAAAGGCACATGAGTGAGTTCAAGAGGACAGTTTCTCACTGCAAATGTTCCCAAAGTAGCAAATTAGTAGCAAGTAGTCCTAGTATGTGCATAGAAACTCTTTCTATGAAATATAGGGGCATATTTACAAGCCCCTATCACCACCACAATGTCACTTTTCACGACGTTGTGGTGGCGATAGGGGCTTTGCCCTATTTACAAGCCAACGTTATGCCACTTAACGTGGCTTAACACTGCCTTTTAAATAAGGCACCCTTTCATGCTATACTTAGTGTGAAAGGGGAGGGCAATAGGTGTTGCGGTGGGCATTCCACTGCAACACCTATTAATTTTGATGCTGCCCCATATTTACAAGGGTGTCGTAAATATGGGGCAGCGCCAAAATTAAGGCTGGGGAAAACCTGGTCTTACCCTGGCGCAATGAGGAGAAATGTTTAATTTCTCCTCGCTTTTGCTGTTTCCATGTGTGCTTCGTTGTGCAGCACACAATGAAACAGCAAAACGCCATTGATTGTTTATGTGCAGAAAGGTGTCCCTTCCTGCACATAAACAATCTTTAAAAATGACGTTTTGCAACTTCAATGTGTGCTGCATTAAGCAGCACACATATAAGTTACAAAACGCCATTTAAAGATCGTTTATGTGCAGGAAGGCACACCTTCCTGCACATAATCATACTTCCTCTGCAACGCAGACACCCTTGCACTATGGTGCAAGGGGGCCTGCGATGGTGCTAGGCAGCTACATTTAGCACCAGTGCAGGGGGAAACACAGGGCTGCACCATATTGTTGTAAATATGGTGCGTCTCCAGTGTTTCAGAAGTGGCCGAGCGTGGCATTAAGCCAAGAAGGCTAACGCCGCACTCCGTCACTTCTATTGTAAATATGCCCAATAGCTTCATCTCGCACTACATTTCAAAAGTACCAATGTATGAAATAATTTCAAAATATGAGAAAACAATCTCGTTTTTAGTAATTCTCAGTAGTACATGTATGAAGATTATTCTGTAGAAGTTTCAGCAGAAATTAGAATTATTATAAACGTGCAGCACCCTTCTTTCTTTCACCACTTGGTGCACAATTTCACATATGCAAAACATGGAGTTCAAACATGAGACTCCTAAAATACACACATAATGCCATCTAAATTACATTAGTTTAATTAATTCTTCACACACATCTTTATTTAAAGGAGGACAGTTAATGAAATCTCTATAAAACGTGAGTCATCACATTTACATTTCTATTCCACGTTAAAAGAATACACCATCGCAATTTAGTAAACGTGAACCTATGTTATTCAACGAGCAGTTATGTCTAATCTACACTCCTCTGCATGCTTTTACGATGCAGTAACTAAGTCTTTTCAGGATCTATTTCTCATGATTCTTCAAGGTATAGTAGCACGAATTGTGCATGTTTGTCATTTTTCTCTCAAAAGAAGTCAAAATCGGGTTTATGTGTCAACTAGGGCTTCAGCAGTTTCTCTGCTCCATCATACTCAATAACATGGTGGAATGTAAGAACAAACGCGCACCAATCCCGGAAATCAAGCCTCATTTACAACCCATAGAGCTGGAAATATTTTTCAGTAGTTTTCATTATTTTTATGATCTTGTAAGCACTGTGCTACAAAAGAATGGTTCATCCGAGATTCATCACTGCTTAATGGATGTCTGCAAAATGTATACAAGTCATTGAACAGGTACAGAGGTACCATTTTATGTACTGAACACTGAACATTACTGTTCATGAAAGAACACAGATACATCAGTGAGAAAAGGAAGACATGACATAAAGAGATATGTGAGATGATAATAGAAATCACGAGAAATATTACGACAATAATATGAGAACATTTCTATTATTATTAACAACACAAATAATAACACCTACTACCACAACGAACACTAATAAAGATAATAATAGCAATAATATTAATATTAATAATCGTCTACCAATAAAGTGCTTACATTTCTGTAAATAAATCTTTTAGCTTTTTTGGATCAGGCTACTAAAGAGCCTTCTTTGAAGTCTTGTTTTAATAAATTAGTAAACTCAGCCTGGAATTCTAGTTTCTGCTTATTTGGAAAGTCCCCGGTCTCTTTGAAGAAATCTTATGGGAACATGTCCGATTTGCATATGTCCCTTGTTTCGGGCACTTGTAAGAATGCAAGAGGGCAAAGTGGCATCTGCAGCCACAGGGATGGCAAACCCTGTTAGAAGTGTGATTGTAATGTGAAGGGTTTTTATATATAAGAAAGCGGGGAAGTACACTCACTAGAAGAATCAAGTCATAGAAATACAGTTTTCTAAAGGATAAATGACATTTGGAACAATGGGATATGAAATGTGTGAATATGAATAGCTCTCCTGTGTTTTCACAGGTCTCAGGAACAGCATAAGAGTCTCAGAAAAAATGCGTTTTGTTTTTGACAAAGACTCGATAATGCAATCAAATGAGATTGAAACTGAGTTTTCTGGTGGTTTGTATATACTTACAGTTATAATAAACTCAGTACTGGCTATTCACTCTATAATAAAAACCAAGCCCCTGCCTCTTGCCGTGGTCTTTTCTGTTGCTCATGAGATCATCTCCTGTATATTGAGAAGGCTGCTGCATGCATGACTCTGTCCTCATTAGCTTCATGGTAGCAATCCTGTCTGATGGGTTGGCAGTCATAATGAATAGCCTTATACCCAGTGGTCCAAAAAAGCAGAGCAACTGAAATCAACAAGTAAATCACTAAAGCTGCAATGTTCGAGTTGGTAACTCACAGAAAACGTCTAAGACTGTAGTGCAATGGCCAGAGGAAAAAACCCGTACACAACCGCCATGCAACCAGTCACACATCTGAATATAAACAGAACCAGGAAACGTGTTTGGCGTTAACATGTCAATAAATACACCTATACATGTGCAAGACCTGAGACCAGAGTCATTGATACAAATCTGTGAAGTCTTCAGTCCGACACACAAACACCCATGGTCAGGCACAAGGCACTGTGAAAGAATATAATACATAAGCCAACAACGCCACATTACATTGTCATCCACAATACAAACCGACAGACCGTGGATTACAAAATGAATGACAAAAGACATCATCAATGCTTGAGTTAAGCACATACACACGCACTTTGGCACTTTGGCTTTTTTTAAGTGCCCCATCAACTTCCTTAACTTGCATCTGTCCACTATAACAACAACCTGAATTTCTACCAACACACCACACAGGCAGTGGCGGCTTGCAGCGGTAACGCTGTGGGGCAGGGAGGCGGGGCGGAGCTGGGTGGGGGGGTAGTGGAGTCTGACATACGACGGCAGATATTTATTTATTTATTTAAGTTTATCTTTGCCGTCCTATGTCGGACTCCACCCCCCCACCCAGCCCGCCCCCTCCCCGCCCCACAGCGTTACCGCTGCAAGCCGCCACTGCACACGTGTGGACTAGTGTGGATAGGGGAGTGCAAAAGCTTGTCTTGCATGGCACATATTCATCCCCAGGGCTCATTACATAAATAACTGTAAGTGGCATGTCAAGGATAACAGTCACACTAGCCCATGATTAAAGTAAATAAAATACTAATTTCTAATGTGAGTCTCACACAAATCAATGGTTACTGAGATAGATGAATGTAACAGTAAATGGCCAAACAACATGACTGGCAAGGGACAACAATGTCTCAACGGTGAGACACTCAGGAAGAGAATGGGCATTAGCAGAGTCACACACGCGTCATTGGAGGAGTAAAGGCAGCACAAGACAGACACAGCAGCACTGTATTGTCAGACATTTTTGATGGATCCCAGTGAGAAATGTCGAAAAGGGAAAAGTGAACAGGTGTTCCTAGTTTTTTATATAGCAACAGGCGCTTTCTAGTGGTATTTCTTTATCAGCTAACTCATCGTTAATAATAAAAAAGGCAGGCTTGCTTTGTACATCTATAAATAGAAATAAGTAGGGGTGGGTAGAATGTTGCGTTCCACCTGAGGAATAGGTGGAATTTTGGCTACTTCACATTACTCTTTAACGTGGAGTTCTGGCCAAATTCTGCCAATTGCCGCGTGGCAGAATGTTTCTCCTGCAAAGCTCCAGAATATGCGAGCTGGCGAGCAAGATTTGGCGTCCCCTAAAGCAATTTTCCAATGCGGGTAGTCTCCGGCGTTAGCAAGCAGTTGGGGTCAGAGGGCCACAGTTTGAGTAGATTTGCTGTTGCTCGAGTAGATTTTCTACTCAAGTGGCAACAAAATCAGCTTGAATGGCCGGGCACACTTGCACAATGCATGGTTCCGTTTGTGCCGATTTTCAGTGCTGCTTGTGCTACCGGCACTAAATGGTAGTGTGAGCAGCACAAGCTGCAAATTTTGTGCCCATTGCCGGAATTCTACATAATCTTGCCGAGTTTTTCTTTAACTCTGCAGAATTCCGTGGAGTGAAACTCTGCAAATTTCTCCCACACCTAGAAAGGGGCTTGGGGCATAATGTACAGTGTTATGTTATTGAGATTTATACAGCGTGCAGCTACTCAGAGTGTCCAGGCGCTAAAAAGACACAACGGCTCCCGCAGTGATTGGCCTATGAAGATTGTCGAAAGAACTGTGGGGCAGATTTACAAGCCCCTTGAACCTTCTTGCGCTGCCATTGCGTCACTTTTTTTGACGCAACGGTGGCGCAAACAATGTGGCCTATTTACAACGTGACGCATCTAGGGAGATGCGTCACGTTGTAAAGCCCTGCGTCACATTATACCTGCGTCAGGTATAATGTATGCAGGGTGGGCATTCCCACGCAGGAAGGCCTCGTAAAAGTGACGCAGTGAAATCTGCAAGATTTCACTGCGCCACTTTTCGGACGCCACTGCGTCAAAACCTTACGCCTCCTTGAAGCAGGCGTAAGGAGTGACGCAGTACAGTAAGTATAGGCCTCAAAATACATTGCTGGAGTTGCGTCGCGCTTGCGACACAACTCCAGCAATGCGTGACTATTGGGCCAACAGATGCGTCAGAATTTCTGACGCATCTGTTAATCCTTGCGCCATGGAGCACTGTATTGTAAATACAGTGCATCCATGGTGGCGCAAGGACATTTGCCGGTGGCGCAAGGAAACCGACGCATCTATGCAGATGCGTCAGTTCCTTGTAAATCTGCCCCTGTGTCTTTAATTTTTTCTTGAAAGTAGGGAGATCAGAAGTTGGCCACAGCTCCACAGGGAGTTTGTTCCAAGTAACAGGCCCAAGATAGGAGAAGGATCTGCCGCCTGTTCTGAGTGACGGATTTAGGAACTCTAGCCAAATGTTCAGAAGAGGAACGTAAAGTTCTGGAAGGGACGTAGTCATGAATCCTCTCTCTGATATAGCCGGCACCGGAGCCATGCAAAGCTTTATGTACCAGGACCATGGATTTAAACAGAATCCTTTTTTAATGGGAAGCCAATGGAGGGCATTCAGATGAGAGGTGTTCTCAGGGTGAGATTAAGAAGCATCCGGGCTGCCGAGTTCTGCACTGCCTGAAGTTTGCCTAGGAGGTACTCCGGGAGATCTAGGTAGAGAGCATTCCCATAATCCAATTTAGAAGTTGTTAATGCTTGGATTACCATTCTCTTGAAACACTCTGACAAAAGGAGCAAGAATGTTTTCAGCATCCATAGCAGCCCGAAGCAGGACCCTGTCAGAGACTGGATCTGTGGTTGAAAGGAGAGGGCACTATCAAATGTAATGCCTAAGTTCTTTAATGAGCCCTGTTGAGGGCATGGGAGGGAAGCGTCCTTCGGACAAAAGGATCTACATAGGTCTGGTGAAGATGAGCCAAAGGCCATAATCTTGGTCTTATCCGGGTTACACTTTAATTGATTAAAGGCCAGCCACTGAAAAAAAAATAGAGAGGCAGTTTTTAATAGCCTCCCCAGCAAACTCTTCTCCCTTCCCGCAGGAGAAGAGAATCTGGGTGTCATCTGCATAGAAGATGTTTAGCTCCTAGAGACTCCACTAATACTGCTAATGGTGTAAGGTTAACATTGAACAAGGTAGAGCTTAGTGCCGAGCCCTGAGCTATACAAACCACCAGTTTGCGCACTTTGGAAGAAAAAGGAGGCATCCAAACCTCTTGGCTTCTTTCATCCAAAAAGGAGGTGAGCCAATTCAGGACTATATCCTTAATCCCGATTGTATGGAGGCGATCAAGGAGTCTTCGATGGGGGACAGTGTCGAAGGCCGTAGACAAGTCCAACATGATCAAGATGGCCTTGCCTCCTATATCCAGGATACCCCTTACATATTCCACAACTTCTAACAGAGCTGTTTCAGTGCTGAAGTGGAGTATAAAACCCAACTGGCTAGGGTGTAGGAGATTGTTCCTCTCCAAAAAATGCGAGAGTTGCGATTGACAAATTTTTCTAATATTTTTGAGAAAGCAGGGAGAAGGGAGAGAGGTCTGTAATTTGCTGGTATTTTAGGATCCGCTGAGGGTTTTTTGAGTAATGGTAGGAGTTTTGTGATTCTCCAATGTGCAGGAATCTTGCCTGATTGCAAAGAGGTGTTCAACACTCTATTGACGATTGGGTTAATGGCCTAGGCTACTTTGGCCAGTATCGAGGAGGGGCACCGGTTGGAAGGAGATCCCATCTTCAGACTCTTGATAGCAGTCAAGGAGTCCTTTAGAGACATAGGACTGAAATTAGCAAGAGTTGGCCTCCCTTTGATAGGTGTGGAGACCTTTACTGTCTTAGGATAAATTCCTGCTGATTGCACATCCACAAGTAGATTTGCCTAATGGTGGAAATCTTATAGTGAAAAAATAATTCCAGAGAGTCACACAATTCTGTGAAAGTTGGCAATTTCTTGAGATGAACTCGGGACTCAATAAGGATTTCACAATTTTAAATATCTCTTTACATTTATTACCAGCTACGGCAATCTTGTTCTCAAAGAAAACTGTTTTGGCTAGATGTGCCTCTAAGTAATAGTTCTTCAGTGCTAATTTGTATGCAATTTTGTTGCGTGATCTGTAGTCTTGACTCCATTTCCTTTCAAAATGTTCACATTGTTTTTTACCTAATCTGAGGCCCTCGTTAAACCAAGGGTCTGTTGGTTTAGTTCTGTGTGGATGGGGAGCAGAAATTGGGGTTAGCTCATTTATAGTACCTCAAATCCAATCATCCAGACACACAGCATCTGATTCAACTGAGCCAGATAGAAGCAAAATATTTGCTTCTAGCGTGTAGATCAAATCAGTTGGATGAATTTTATGCAGACCGTGGGAGTGAGCACAGATTTTCTCTGTGGTGGAATTAACTTTTGATGTTTTTGCCAAATTAAACTGAATTAAATTATGGTCAGACCACACAAGAGAAACAGGATCGGGTACGACCAGACTCAAGTTGGAAAAGACCTGTTCTAGTGTGTGACCAGCTTGGTGAGTTGAGCCATGTACCTGTTGCTCATGCTCAAGGGATGACATAGTATCTAAGAGTAGGGAGACTTTAGATTCTGAGGGTTTATCCATAAGGAAGTTGAAGTACCCAAGGACTAAGTAATGAGCATACATAAGAGCACAGGAGGCTAGCGTCCTTCCTAATGATTTTAAAAATGAACCAGCATGATCAGCATGACCAGGAGGTCTGTAAACAAAAGCACCTGCCATGGACTGCTGTGGGGATAAGGTCAAGTTGAAGCCCAATGCTTCAGCATCTATGAGTCCCTCAAGATGGATGGGCACACATTCATACTCACCTTTATGAATTATTGCTACCCCACCACCTCTTCCCTTTTCATGGTCCTTTCTGAGAATTTTATAGCCATACAGAATAGCAGTAGCTAAAGTCGGATTGGCCCACTCTGTAAGCCATGTTTCAATGAGAAACAAAATATCAGGTTTGTCTTCATTTAAAAAATTAAAAACCTGCATTTCATGTTTTTGTAATAAGCGCACATTCAATAATACAGCATAGAACTGTGCTGATGGTAGATTAGAACTGTGAGTATTGGTAAAATCTGGGCCGAGCTTTCATATGAAATAGGGGGTCTACCTTCAAGTGAAAAATGGGAATAGAGGCTGGCGCTGGACGCTTTCGGGATGCTGACATGAACAGATGGGCTTGTCTTATGAGCACCTTCAGCGTGCCAGTGGCGTGCCCCCTCCGTGCATCTGCGCCTCTATTTAACTGCATGTGGGTGAAAAAGGCTAGAGTGCGCACAAGCCAAAATGGCACCTCTATAATATCCCAACCGGGAGAAGACAATAACGATTCAAATGGCCGCAGAGGAATTTTAGCTGCTCCCTCTCCCTTGTTTCAACATTTAAAGATCCCCTCAGTAACAAAAACTGTGCAAAGAGCAGATTGCAAACAGTATTTCAGTATTTTTTCACAGGGCAACACAAAGAGGTGCTGGAGCTGGAGTGCGTAGCTTTTTCAGTGAGATTCGGGTTGTGTGAATCTCATATTTCCCAACTAAAAAAGCAGTGGGCTGAAGGGTGGAGGGTTGAGATGGGCAAGGTTCTCAATGGACTGTTTCCTTGAGGATCACGGGCAGTAATTATTTGCATTAGGGGGAACTCTGTTTAGAGTAGCACAGTAGGCAAAAAACGATTGGTTGTAATGATACCTCAAACGATTGCCACCGGTTGGACTATTTGCTACCATTCATCCCTTCAATTTTTGATTGTTTTTCTGCCAGTAGTATGCCTGGAAACTTGAGACTGATGCAGCTTGCCAATCCTACTATTCCAAATGTTTGTAAATTCCAAAAAGTAGTACATTTGCACCCATTTAAGGAGTATTTCTATGGGTGCAGATTGTACCACTTTTTTAAACTGGTCCCTATATATATCATCCCAATCCAAAAATGAACAAGTTAAAACTTCTTAGTTAAATGAGAATGAGGAGAAAAACGGACTCTTTCAATGCGTGCTGCATTCTACAGCACGCATGGAAAGAGGAAATCACCTCAATTGATTGTTTTTGTGCAGTAAGGTGTCCCTTCCTGCACAGAAAAAATCTCCCCACGCAGTCGCAGCCGGCATTAATCGCGGGTGGGGGTGCGAGGGGTCGCGCTGGGAGGAGGAGGGGTAATTTAATAATAAATAAACTTACCTGTCCGCCGGCCGGGTCCCTCGTTTTCTCAGCACCTGCTCCTGCTCTCCTGCCTCCGGCAGGAACAGGAAGCAGGCAGGCAGCCTCCCTCCCCTCCCCTAAGACAATCACAACGCTGCAATGGCAGTGTTGTTATTGGTGGGGACGCCGCCCAGCCAGGGGCTTACGGGGAGGCCATGTTCTCCATGTAGGCTGCATTGCAGCCTGCGTGGAGAAATGGCAGAGTGCGCATGACTGGTTTGGGTGGCCCCAGAGGGTCGTCCAAACAGTCATTGCTCCCTCAGGAGAGGTCACACCACTCCTCACCTGCTCACAGAGCAGCGCCGCCCGAACCTAAAGATAGAATGGTAATAACAGGAAGTTATTACCATTTTATGTTTCTGCTTCTCGCACTGCGAAAAAGCAGTGGGGCGACGCTCCTCCACCCTAGTGGAGGAGCCGCCCCTGTCCCCACGACGCAGGCATCCTTGCACCATGGTAAAAGGATGTCTGCACCGGTACATGGCAGCCGATTGTGCATCAGCGCAGGGGAAAGGACAGGGATGTGACATATTGTTGTAAATACGTCGCATCCCTGTGCTTTGAAAGTGACTCAGTGCGGTGCAGCCAAATGGCTTGCAGCACGCACTGAGTCACTTTCTTTGTAACTATGGCCCTAAATACATTTAACTTGTATACAGCATCTTAAAAAATGAATTCAAATACCAGCCAGCGCCTCCGTCCTTACAGAGTGCACCTTCTTGCAAAACAATGACAAAAGTCCTTAGAATGAAAAACATAATCTGTCCTGAACGCCCCTTTCACCTTTATTTAGAGACCGCTAAAATCGCCAACAAACTATAAGCAATAATAGGCACTTAGAAGAGAACTAATGTTTTAGAGCCCGGATAAAGCAATTATCTTTTCTCAACCTACCTAGCAGAGCACTGAGGGATGTTCCAATCGTTTTATTCATTGGTTTTTTATGATGTACAGAAACATTTCATAAAATGTGTAGCCAGAGAAGACTAGGAAAGAACACTGACACTGAATCCTGCTCAGATGTAATACATACCCCGTGAAAAACCTATATACTGTAAACATTTTCTTTGTGGATTACATCAGCGGCTTTTGCAAATCCATTTGCTCTGGCAGGACGTTGCATGCCTGACACGCCGGGCCCTGCTCCACGCTATTACTTACTGTTGCATCTCACTGCCTGGAGCATCCGCAGAAGGGAACAGAGGCAGAGATGTATGCCTGGAGATACAGGCAGCCCCAGAAAGCAGGGGGCAGTCCCTCTCGCTCTGAACCGGAGAAACGGGTTAATTCGGAGCCTGCTGAAGACTAAGAAAGGCTAAATGGATCGGCAAAGCAGAGGTGATGTGTCTTTTGAAAAAAGTAGGGAGAGAATCACATGCACATTTTTGTAAACGCTTGCTACAGTGTGGCCTAGCGCCAAGAAACAGCGCAGTGCTTTAACAAGACTATGACAGAGGCCCACTCCCAGAGGGGGCTTAAGGGGCCAGTGCAGTAAACCACGCCAAGGCCAGGGAACGGCGGCCCCCGGGAGGGGACATGGACAAAGACAGTGGTGGCTGCTTCCCGATGACATTAGTGGGGCGGGGGAGGGGAATGGTTAAAAAAAAACGAAAGAAACACATACCTGGCCGCCTGCCGCCTCTCCTCGGTACTTTGCGTCCTCTCTTCCTTCCATTTTTCGGCGCACAGCCAGGGAATGGGAGCCTGGGGCATGTTCACCACCCAAGCTGTAATGCAGCCTGGATGGAGAACAGGCAAAGTGCGCATGAGTGTTTGCTGGGCTCAAGAGGGCCGGCCAAACATTCATGCTCACTTGGAGTGGGCAAACCACTCCTTCCCTGCTCAGGGCAGCCCCGCCCGCCCACAAAGCTGCCTGAGCACGGAAAAATAAAATGCTAATAGCATTGCGTTATTATCATTTTAATTTTCCCTTTTTTTGCAGAGCTGCAGGCAGTGGGGCGACGCTCCTCCGCCTTAGCCACTGGACAAAGGACAGGAAGTGGCACACCCGCCCCTCACAAGTACAAGGGGAAAAGCAAAGGAAAAGGGGCACCAAAATAGTGAGAGTGGTGCGAAACGCTCCAGCCAATGAGGAGGCAGCGCAGCCTTTGAATCATGCCCGCAGGGCATCAGGTACCTACTAAAGGAGTAAGTGCGGTGCCCCAGCCTCTATACATGTGGAGAATGGTACCGCTGCAACAATACAATGAGAGGCATTGCAGAGTGCCTGTTTTGGTGGGTGCCTTGGGACGCTGGTGCTGTGGGCCAACAAGGGTCGTGGCGAAGAAGAAGAGCTGCCGCATCCAACAAGAAGGGAGAAGTCTTCCATTCCTCCGTTTGCCACCAGAGGACAGCTGAGTTAAGTGGTGACAAGACTCTGGGTGGCAGAAGGGATAGCCACAAGAACCCAAAAGCATGGGAGGGTGAGAGGTGACCGCCCCACTCCCAGACACCTCCTGAAGCTGCCCCGCTGCTGCCAGAGGACTGCATCATCACGCGACTCTGTGCAGCTTGTCGAACCCACAAGATCTGCGGCCTTCTGTACCGGCCTTCTGTATCAGCCTTATTGTTGCCGTGGCCAGACCGGAGGTTCGTGAAGTGGGCATTTGATCAAGGCCAAACCAGATCTTGGGCAGATGTGTGTTTGGCAGCGATAGCCCATTCTTCCAAACTAGCCACCGGAGAGGATCCTGCCACAGCTCCCTACCTCAGAGCAGTGATGAAGGGTCGGCGTCTCCTACAGGGAGTGATGCTGGACAAACGTAGGCCCATTAAATTCAGCACGCTGTCACACTTTTTAGTGGTTTTGCCCAAGATATGCACAAACTCATCGGAAGTAATTCTATTTAAAGCAGCCTTCACCCTTGCCTTCTTTGGCGCCTTTGGGGTAACGGAGCTGGTGGCTCCTTCACAAAATGAAACAGTAGGAGCCTGCATCCAGGCGAAGGATGTGCGGCTGGACCCTGAGCATTTAGAGGTGATTCTGAGGAGGTACAAGATGGATCAAGAGGCAAAGGGCACAGTAGTAAAGATGCAAGGGCTGTCAAGAAGCGAGCTGTGTCCTGTACACTGGATGTGGGAGTACTGTGCAATCCGCCCTGCAGGGGAAGGTCCGCTGTACAAACACAAGAACTGGGAGTGCCTGAGCAGGTTCCAGTTTCAGGCAGTGGTGAAGATGGCGCTCACAAAAGCAGGTTTACAATAAGCAGATTTTGTCACTCATTCCTTCTGCAGTAGGGCAGCAACAATGACAGCTAGGTGGGGGCTTACAGCAGAGGGCATCAAGAATGTGGGAAGATGGTGATCAGCAGCCTGCAAACACTATGTGAGGCTCCCGCAGGGAGGAGGACCCTAGTACGCCGCTTCTCCCTCAGCCCACCTAGCCCCCTTACCCCCACCCACAGCCAAGCCAGGCACCAAGCTGTCACTGTTTGTCTTGACAGGTGCAAGGTGGAAGACGGTGTGGATGGTGGGACACTCTTTCACCTGGAGAACTCAACAATGACAGGCCCGGGGGGAGGCTCAAGGCTTCTCAAGCCCAGTAACACGAGATTACCCTCGGTGGGAGCATCGGAAATGCACATTGGTGAAATTATGCAAGGAGTACCTCAATGAGCCGGATGCACTGGTGGTGCGCCTACAGGGGAACGACCAGACCCAGTTGGGTAAAAGAGTGCTCCTGGAGAACATCAGGCATGGTTTAACTAGTGCTTCCAGGTTGCTAGGCACGCCAGCTTCTTATGGTTCAAAATCATTCCCAGGCAGAGATGGAATGGTGCGTGGTCCACCAGCGCCCTAGAGAAGTCCAGGAAAAAGCTCAGTGTGTCAGTGGTAAAAATTTGCAGGCCGAACGGTTGGGAACCTATTTTGCATGGCCTAAACAACCTGAGACAACCAGATTACTACTCTGAGGATGGAGTCCATCTATCAGAGGCAGGGCAGGAGGTATTTTGGTCCAATCTATGGGCAGCCATGGTGCTGGCAGGTTGCCAGGAGAACGAACATGGGATTAGGTGAGCTGCCCAAGGACGTAAGCCTGTGTGCAGCGTGGTGGTAAAGGAGTCTATTAATGGAGCTAAAGGAGTGAGAAAGGCCACAGGCAGGGTGGCAGAACTGGTACTTACCTTGGGATGCCTCACAGCAGGGTAAGGCGGTCAGAGAGGTAAGGGGTCAGAAAAAATGGCGTCGCAGCCCATGCCCGCTGGTCGGTGGACACACTGAATAAGTATGGTTGTGAGTTGGGCCTAAAAAGGTGATGGTGAATACCCATCCCCTGCATAGATGGTGAAGCTCCAGCTCAAAAGGGCTGCAGTTGGCAGCAATAAACGCCGGACTGATGCGTGACGAAGAAAGACTTTTATGCTATGCCATAAATGTGTATGTACCCTTGGTTTATGAGTTAATTTATGGTCCTTGATTGGTTCACGACCTGATGTTGATTTATGATCTTTTGACTGATTTATGACTTGATCGATGACCTGGTTGAATTTATAACTTGATTTATTGTCCTGATGATTGATTTATGACACCATTGATTAATGTCAAATTATGCGATTGATTTATTATGACAAGTGATGCAGATGGATTTTAAAACCCAACTCTGAGAGAAGCATGGGTGACTATGTTCAGCACATGAATAAAGCTGCGGCCGGTAACTTCCAACAGATCCAGCGTGTGGTATTTCTATTATGTGTGGGAGTGGCTCGGTGCAAAGTTTATGGCAGAGGCCTGCACCTGGAGGGGGATTAAGGGACTGGCACAGTAGATGGCAGCAAAGCCCGGGAACCGCTGTCCCCAGGAGGGGGCAAGGAGAAAGGACAGGAAGTAGCACCCCCCCACGAATGTTAGGGCAAAGGTGAAGAAAAACTGCACCAAAATAGAGAGAATGGCACGAAACCCACCGGCCAATGAGGAGGCAGCGTGCCATTTGAATCACACAACAGGGCATCAGGTCCCTATTAAAGGGGTAAGCACTGTGCCCAGCCACTGTACGTGTGGAGGACGGCACCACTGGGACGACAAAACCCACCCACCCGCACCCAGCAAAGCAAAGATTGTCGCAGCAACATGGCGGTAACAAAATCTATTAATGGAGATTAAGGAGTGTGAAAGGTCAGCAGCTGGGTGGCAGACCTGGTACTTACCTTGGAATGCCTCATGGCGGTGTAAGGCGGTCACAGAACACGGTGCTCACAGCCCAGGCCCACTGGTCGACAGACACACTGAATAAGTATGGTAGCAAGTTGCGCCTAAAAAGGTGATGGCGAATACTCCTCCCCTGCATAGACGGTGAAGCTCTAGCTCAAAAGGGCTCCAGTTGGGAGCAATAAATGCCGGTCTGCTGCATGGTGAATAAAGACTTTAATTATGTGCCATAAATGTGTCTGTAACCTTGATTTATGACTTGATTTATTGTCCTTGATTGATTCACGACCTGATGTTGATTTATGGTCTTTTGCTTTATTTATGACTTGATTGATGACCTGGTTTGATTTATAACTTTATAACTTGGTTTATTGTCCTGATGATTGATTTACGACAACGTTGATTTATGATGTCAAATTATGTGATTGATTTATGATGACAAGTGATGCAAGTGGATTTATAAACCCAAAATATGAGAGCAGCATGATGAGTATGTATAGCACATATAAAAATCTATGGCCAGTAACTTACAACAGATCCAGCGTGTGGCATTTCAATTATGTGTGGGAGTGGCTGTGTGCTGAGTTTATTTTAATTTAAGCTGGAACATCTCGAACTCTGTGGCTCAGAGACAGCATTGCACATGTGGGGGTCAGTTGTAAACAATTTACAGAAACATAGATATATTCTCACAGGGGAATGGAAACTTTAATGCTGTTGTATCAAACAGCACACTCCTAAAATTAGATTTTACGTAGTTAAATTAGAAAATCACAATTTGCACGAGGTAATAAAATGGCTTGCCCAGATTCTCACGTTTTTGCTGAAGCTATATTTCAGGGCTTTGTGTCCCAGGCATAAACTACATTTTCTCCAACCTTGGTGGGCTGCTGTTTTTTTATTTAAAAGTCTTAAAAAAACAAAACTTTTTTGTATACCTTTTTAAGTAGTGGCATGTTGTCGGATGTCGGATAACTTGACCAACAATAGGGAATATGATGGATTCGGTTAAGCCAGCTAACTTGCAGAAATTTCTGCTGTGGGAAATCTGGACCCACTCTTCTTCCCAAACCAAAGCAACAAGAAACAAGCATTGTCAAAATCGATCGATGTCACCTATGCGAGAGCTATTGGATTTATCAATGTTTTAAGACATAATGCACAGCAGCAGACAACCAAATACTATTAGACCATTGAATAGGCTTGCACCTTGAATAGATTCAGAATCAGCCTAAAAAAAGACACTTAGGATGACTTGAAAACCACAGTAGAGAAAAACAAGGTTACAACAGTACTACTCTGAGCTATCAGCGGCATTTGACACTGTGTCAGATGATACACCATTATATAAGCTAAAAGAAACAAGCATTGACATAAGCATCCTTCACTGCATCTTATCTTTCCTCCGTGATACAGCAAGCACCATTTCAATAGCACCTTTTTCTCCTCCACACCATCCACCATCAATGCAGGAGCAGCCCAGGGACCAAGTGACTCACATCACCTCTCCTATTCAACATTTACATAAATTCACTTGGAGAACTATCCAAATTGTTCCATCTAACCTGCTTCATCTATGCAGATTGTCAGATAATCCTTTAATTCGTAATGATCTAAATTTGTCAAAGCTGGATGAATGTCTCTAAGCCATTGACAATGGACGACAACCTCAAACTGAACACAACAAAAACAGAAATCCTAACATGTTGAGACTAGAAAAACTATGGTCCATTAACAATGTGGCCTGAAGTACAGGGAACACAATCACAAATCACAGTAGAAGTGCTGATCCTAGGTATTTGTATGGAGTCAGACCTCTCCATGGGGGGGGGCGTGGTCTGACGCCGAAAGAAGATGGCGGCTGGTTAGCGCCGCTCCGTCTGGGACTCGAGGACTTTTTCAGTGATGGGCGGCGTCGGAGCCCTGTCACCTCCTATTTTGCCAGGAATTGCCTTCACGAACACCGCTGGATTCCGATGGTGTTTCCTTCAAACTGCGTGGTAAGTACGATATTGCCTTTTTCTTTTGAAATGTACGGCGCGTCTCCGTGACTGGATTCGAGGCCGCCATTTTGTTTTGTTTCCCTGACAGGCATATTATCTGCACGGATATTTTTAGTCACAGACAACATGTGACCTTGCTTAATATTTAATATTTCTTCTTTTTGACTTCTTTTTGCCAATATTCCATGGGCATCTCTTCCTGCAGGATATTTTATTAAACTAAATGACTCTTCAGTATTGGATACCGCTATTCCTCTTTTCTCTACACAGCCAGATTTATTTACATTATGACTACAGTACTAATGCCCTCTCTGCATGATTGTTAGTGAGCTTTTCGACCTCTGACCTTGTATTTTACTTGTGGCTCGTCCATCAACACCTCTGCAAATGTAAAGGGCGGACTAATATCAATAACAACTATTTTTATTTTTTTTATTTTTTTTATTGACCTCCTCCTCTCAGTCTACAGTCAGTGTTCAATATTTTGCAGCGGCTCTACAAAAATACTTTTATTATTTGAGACGTAAGGAATCTGTAAAACTGCGATATTACTCTATCACACTGTGTCATCTTTAATCTATAAGTGATACTGTGCTCTATATTAATTGATGCAAATTTGTGCAATTTTTATCATCTTATTACTGCGACACTCATGTCTATGGGGAGGATTAAGGCTGGCAGAGGTGCTCTATCGGCATCCACTTCATCATCACGTGCCAAATCCTCCTCAATTCTTTCCTCAAATCCTTTTTCAGTGTTGCAAGGAGATATGGAAGATTCAGATCACTCCGCACATTCCAAGCCCACAGAAACATCTACCATATCACCAACGTGTACTACTTCTACCCCACAATCCTTCACGTCAACTGGGAAGAATACACCCAAGACATCAGCCTCTTCGATGTTGTCATCAATCAAGAGAGTTAAAAAAGATCCTCCTTCACCAACTGTCTCTCCTCCACCAACATCTGTAGATCTATAGCTAGAAGAGATTCGAGCTCTTAAACCACATATGGAGGAAACGAATATCCGCTTACAAGCCTTGGAGGATAAATGGTCTATTCTTGACCATAGAATAAACTCAATGGAACATTAAATGGACTCTCTGCAACTCTCTTCTCAACAGATTCATCCCATGAAAATGGAAATTCTACAATTGCAAAAACAAGTGGAGAATCTTGAAAATCGAGGCAGGCATAACAATTTACGAATTTATGGTTTATCCGAAGGATTGGAAGGCTCCAATCCCATCGCTTTTTCTAATCATTTTTGCCACAAGTTCTCGATCTTCCTGAAAGCCCACTACTAAATATACAGTGAGCACATAGACTTGGCCATCCACCTCAAAACTCGAGAGGTGTTATTCTCTATTTTTGGGAATTCACAGATTTGTTGAAAGTCTTACAAGCAGCTAAAGCCAAGCGACGCATAACTTGGCAAGGTTCTCAGTTATTCTTTTCTCAAGATTATGCAAAAACTACAGCAGATAAACGGAAGAGTTTCCTTGCTATCCGCCCTGCTTTACGTACTATGAATGCCAGATTTGACCTGATTCATCCTTATCTATTTAAAGTTACTTACAAAAATAAAACAACCACCTACGAGGATCCTACCTTACTTCAGCAATTTATCGACAATTGTAGAGAGGAGTCCATGGATTTGACAAGATCATCCCATGCTTGATCTTTTCTTTTTTCTTGCTAATGTTATTGATTATAATCTTACAAGCGTTCTCACAAGTGTCTAAAGATTCCCTCCTTATGTTTCTATATTCTAGGTGCCGTCTTCCCTGATCCATCCATTTCTGTGTAATCCTTTTGAATCCCTATCTCCTCGTGGTTTCACCCGGAGTTTCGTGACTGGTTGTCCGTCTTCTCTTCTTGGCTTCAACACCCTCCATCCATGTTTGAGTTTTTGGTATGTGTTATTGTCGTTTTTACCTGTCCTATTTATCTTCTTTCTTTCTTTTTCTTTTTCTACTCTCCCCTCTTTTCCTTTTCTTCTTTTTCTTCTCTTCTTTATCTCAATATTTTCTATTTCATATCTTATTTCCTTAATGTTTGAGTGCTTATTTTTCACTCTTCTGTTTATTGCAACTTTTCTATTGTTTTCCTGTTATGCTGTAATGTTTTTCAAAAGTTATTCTTAGTTTTTACAGTTAATCCATGACATTACGTATTGTTTCTTGGAATGTTAAAGGTTTGGGTACACCTATTAAGCGACAAAGGGTTCTTGCTCATTTATCTAATCTTAGATCAGATATTGTATTTTTACAAGAATCACACTTAGTTGCTTCAGAAGTTCTTAAGCTTAAGCGACAATGGGTAGGAAATGTTTTTTCTTCTCCTGGTACCAGCAAAAGAAATGGGACTGTGATTTTGTGTCATAAAAAACTTAAAGTGACTCTTCTATCTCAAGACTCAGATGACAAAGGACGTTGGTTAATTGTTCACCTTAAAGTTAATGAGATACCTATTACTTTATTTAATGTCTATGCTCCTACAAAACCTGATAATAATTTTTGGCCACATATCTCTACTCTCTTGATGTCTATTTCTACTCCGTATGTTGTTTTTGGAGGCGATTGCAATTTAATTTTTGATCCCTATATTGACCGCACTTCCAAAACACCTTTTATTTCCTCTCCCATGCACCAGCATTTTACCAACCTAATTTCTCATAGATCTCTTGTTGATTCATGGTGAATTTGTAATCCACAACTTCGTGAATACACTTTTTCTCACCTACTCACTTCTCACAATCAGGTATCGATCATTTATTTGTTTCTAATGCACTGACACAATCTTTACTACATGCTGATATTGGTCCTATATTGATATCAGACCATGCTCCTGTGATATTGGACTTGGAGTTGCTTCCACTTAATGTTACCAATAAAAGATGGTGCTTTAATACCTCTTTATTGGCCGACCTTACTTTCACTTCTTCTTTTGAAAACTTCATAACAGATTTCTTCAACCGTAACATATCTTCTGTATCATCCTTTTCAATTGTTTGGGACACTTTTAAAGCTTCAGCCAGAGACTTTATTATTTCTTATGTTGCCACTAAAAATTGTCTTAATTCCCGCAAAGCCAACAAACTCCTCAAAAACTATCAAGTTATTGGAATCACTCTATACAGTTACAAATTCTAAAGCTGACCTTAATAACCTTATTCAAGAAAAATTTAAATACAACAAACTTTCTACGGAAAATGCCTCTGCCTATCTCCTCCGAGGTAGTGCACGTTATTATGGCAGCCAAAACAGAGCAGGGAAACTACTTGCTTCATACCTTAAAATAAAAAAAGATCGTAATAATATTGACTATGGGGCCGATTCCGATCTCGGCTGGTAGGGCTCCGAATCGGATTCGGCTTTACCGGATCCGATTCGGAGCCCTATTTCCCGACCGAATCGTACGTGCGTCCGGGCGAGCGAGTACGATGCGTGCGCTCGCGAAATCTCCGACCGACTCATTCGCAGGACCCGACCGCTCCGACCGACTCGCACGGGTACGACTCGCACCGCGCAATGGAGACGTTCCCCGGCCGGGTAAGTACGATGCGCACCTCGACCGCTCCGACCGACTCGCGCAGTCCTGCTCCAAGGAGCTGTCGGAGCCGCACTTTGGGGGTCCGTGTCGGACCCCCCTGGAAGCGTAGGCACGCGAGTCGCACACAGGGGGGACCCATGGGTCCCCCTACACGTGCATGCACGGTGCGACCCGCATCGACGCGAACACGCTGTAGGGGGCGCCCTTGTTCGCGTCGTGCCCATTGAGTCAATGGGAGCCCGTGTACGCGTCGTATGACTGGCTCCCATTGCCTTCAATGGGAGTCCGACCGAATCGAGTCCGATGGCATACGTGCGCATCGTACTCGTTCGGTCGGGCTGCCAGGGTCCGATTCGGTCGGAAATCTCTCCGAGTCCGGCTCGGTCGGAGAGATTTCCGGCCCGAATCGGAATCGGCCCCTTAGTCTTAAATTCCAATTCTTCTCCGGTAACCAAAAATTTAGAAATCTTAGAAGAATTCAAGAAATATTATACTTCTCTCTATACCCCTGAAGCTCACCCAGCCCCTAGAGACATTCAAAATTATCTTGCCTCCATACCAAAACAATTTTCCACAGATATTGATTTTTCATTGTTGGAGCAAGATATCACTATGAAGGACATTTCCAGGCATTGAAACTTCTTAAGCCCGGAAAGCTCCTGGCCCAGATGGATTCCCTATGGAATTTTATGCCCATTTTTCCAAATCCCTCCTTCCTTATCTTCTTTCTTTATTTTCACCCTTCATCACTTCTAAAGTTTCTAGTGGTACTTTTCAAGATGCTCTCATTTGCCTAATCCCTAAAGAAGGAAAGGATCTTCACCTTTGTAAAAATTACAGACCAATTTCGTTAGTTAATTTCGACTATAAAATATTAGCCAAAATTCTCGCTCTCCGTCTTGAACCCCTTCTTCAATCTATTGTATGTAAAGAACAATCTGGTTTTATTAAAGGACAAAATATCTCCGATAATACCAGAATTTTCTTCAATATATTACACAAGGCTAATAATATTCTCATTCATTGGCAGCTATTTCTCTAGATGCGGAAAAAGCTTTTGACCGCATGGATTGGTCATTTATTTTCCACACACTATCTTGGTTTGGCTTTGGACCCAAATTTATTTCTTATATCTCTCTATTGTACTCTTCTCCCAACGCTTCTATTTTAGCCAATGGTTCCACTTCCTGATTCTTTTACTTTACAAAGAGGTGTTCGTCAAGGTTACCCTCTCTCCCCACTCTTATTTATCCTCGCTCTGGAACCCTTTCTTGCTAGAATTAAACAAAATTCAAACATATATGGCTATCAACATGATAATTTCCATGTTAAAATGAGTGTCTATGCAGACGATATTTTATTATATATCTCTAAACCAGAACTTTCTATACCCGCTTTTATTGCAGAGGTTCAGACCTTCTCTTCCATTTGTGGCTAAAAGTTAAATCATGATAAATGTGAAATTCTTCCCCTTAATATTTTTTGTTTTAAACAAGATTTTGCTCTTACTAATTTCTCATGGAACCCCCACAAAATTAAATATTTAGGTCTTTGGTTTGCCCCCTCTATTAAACAAACGCTATCTTTAAACATGACTCATGTCTTATCTATGTTATCGACATCTATCTCTAAATGGCATCCCCTGTATCTGTCCTGGTGGGGCAGACTTGATACGATTAAAATGATGCTTGCTCCCAACGTTTTTTACATCATCTCCGCTACTCCTCTCAGCTTTCCATCTTATTTCTCCCAAAAAATTAATTCTATTATATCTACTTTTTTGTGGAATAAAAAGAAAGCTCGCTTGTCCCTTGCCATGCTTAAATGCCACAAATCACATGGTGGAGTTAACTTTCCTGACTTCCAATTCTACCATAATGCCTTTCTTCTCAAGCAACTTGCTAAATCTTTAAACCAATCCACTTCTGCCTCTCTTCCATTATGGACAGACTTAGAACTCTCTTTCTTATCTCCCTTCTCTCTTACAGAATCTTTCACATTTACTCACAAAACGCGCTTTTTATCTTCACCTATATATAAAACGGCCCATAGACTATATCATTCTTTTCTCATCTCTCACCTTTCCTTCAAAGATCAATTCCTTAGTTCCTCCATCTGGCATAATCGCTTTCTTAACCGCTTCGCCGCGATCGGAATTCCGCCCAGGTGCTGGACATTCCGATCGCGGGTGTGGTCGTGACGAGCTCAGCTCGTCATGCGCACAGCGCGACCGCGCAGCATGACGAGCTGAGCTCGTCACGAGCATCGAAGGGGTTAAAATAAATAGCAAGCCTATATTTTGGAAAACTTGGCGAGACAAGGGGTTACGTTGGATTCATCAACTTCATTCTAATGATACTCTAATTACTTTTTCTGAAGCACAAACTCTTTATAATTTACCAAATTCTTTCTCCGTCAAATTTAATATATTGACACAAAACATCTCCTCATCCCTATCATCAATTTCTTCCACTCCACCTTCTACATCTTCTCACCGTAATATACTTCCAATTTTAAGTACTCAACCTAGTGCCTCATTTATATATAAGTCTCTTACCACACCCCTCGATCCTAGAGCTAAAACTAATATAAAACTCCAATGGGAACATGAATTCCAACATCATGGCCTATTACTTTTTGGGATAAATTATGGTCAAAACTTCGTAAAACCTCTAGGTCCGCAAGAATAACGCAATTACTTTTCTTTATTTACAACCGACTTATGTATACTCCAGTGTCTTTACATAAATTTACTTCCTCTTCCTCCCCAAATTGCTGGTCATGTAACGCTTTCCATGCTGATTTATATCACATGTTATTTTCCTGTCCCTCTACTCATCAATTTTGGTTGAAGATCTGGTCACAGATTAATACCATTTTTCACACACACTTCCCTTATTCACCTGTAGATATTTTCCTGGGTTCTCTATCTGACCATTGGCATGATTTTCCCTCTAGCACAGATATTGTAGATTTATTGATTGCAATTGCCTTCCAAAAAATAACGAAGAATTGGAAACAAGCTACACAACTTTCCTTTCAAGCTTGGTGGTATAGTGTTTGCTATAATCATTGACTTGATCGTGCATATGTTTCCCCTTTATCTTTGCTCCTGAAAAGACAATTTATATGTTCCCCTGTGACCACTTTCATAGATATGTCAGCACAAAAATTTGCTCGTCATCACCCCTTAGTAGAAGAAGTTCCCAAACCACCATGACTTGTTTTTTATTGACTTTTATGTATATATTTATTTACTCACCCATGAAACTTGTTTCTCCTCTCCCTCTAATATTTTATTACAGCTATTATTCTATAAAATGTTGACATCTTTTTATATTGTACTAAGCCCTCCTACTTTTATATTGTACATTTTATTATACTTACTATTGCACTTTTTTCCTCTTCCCCCTTTTCCTTCTTTCCAGAGTTACATTATCTTATCTCTCTATATACAACTATTTTGTTTGAATTTGTTACTTTATGGACTTGTTTATACTTGGTTGTATCTTTTCCAAAATAAAGTTTCTTTGTTTAAACTAAAAAAAGACCTCTCCATGGTGCAAAAAGTTAATCAATTAACAAAATCAACATTTCACAAGAAGCAGAAACTTTCGCACATATTTCTTCCGCTAGGATTAACAGAAAGTTACTACATTGGTCACCATTTCAAGACTTGACTATGCAATCAGACTGTATCACGGAGTATCATTATAAACTAAGAGACAGCTCCAGAAAATTTGCACTTATTGGCAGCACAACTGTTACATGTGAATATACGTAAAGGCATATCACTGTCTTGAAGTTTCTCCACTGGATACCTGTCACCAGAAGATCTACTTTCAAATGACTGTGCATTATGCATAAGGCAATACATGGCTTATGTTCATGTTTCTTTCAGATGAAGCTCATGACATTCTCTCGGATAAGAAACATGCACTCTCGATTAGCACCATATCCAATCATTCTTTATTATAAGAATATAGCAGTGGGTGGCACATCTTTCTCTGCACAAGCATTATGGGACTCTCTCCCAGCAAAAGTAAGAGCATGTGATAATCACATGAAATTCTGAACAATGTTGAAGAGCTGGCTGGTTCCTAATGAAAATGTCTGTTTCAGCAATTCGTCGAGAGGGATACCAAGATGTCCTCCTTTTCCCAATACAGCTTCAGCAGGATAGTCATCTAATCCAGAATCTACTATCGAAATTTCCTAGCCTCAGCACTGGACTCCACAACAGTAGAATGAGCACCTGCCACGAACTCATGGCCACTACTGTGTACTTACAGATAAAAGATGTTATGCCACTTGAAATCTAGTTTTACTGTTTATTTATTTATTTATTTGTAATCTGCATGAGTTTGCACGACTTTGTGCAGAACCTCTTCTCCAAAACAACGCTACAGTCAGTCAGCTTTATTTTGAATGCATTGAGTAAAATGCACCTGATTGCCTTTCGTCTACACAAAACTAAGACCTCGAACAGTGATTTCATTTGCATGCCCTATACATAACCTGTAATCTATTATTTCACTTGAATTGTTTCAGACCATAGCTAGAGTTTGCATAAACTGTAAACTTTTTATGCATAGTTGTGCTTCTGACACATTTACTTCCTATTGCTTACCCTAAACAAATCCTTTCTTCAGTGTCCTTTCACATGAAATGTTCACTCCCTTGCTAAAGATTGCATAAACTGTAAATCAGTATAAAAGTTGATCTCCAATATCTCAAATCTCACTTAATGCCTATGAGAGGTAACAACTAGTGCAGAAACTGCTTGACCGCCATTGTTGACTTGATAACATTATAAACTTGATAATGTTGAAACTTTTAACCAACCAAGGCATGGGAAAATGAACACCACTAACCTTCTGAATGCATATTAATCAGCATGAGGATTTACAATAACATGCCATGGCTTGGAACAATGACACTAACACACCCTCATCCTGTGCCCCACTCTCTGCTTACCCTTTAGTGCTGTCAAACTAACAAACTAACATCGGGCCCAGTAGAGTACTGCGCTACCCACTCAACACCTCATCAGGAGTAGTAGGGTCTATATATATGACAATACAACGCAAACACTTGAACAAAGTAGATAAATGACACAAGAATGTTAAGACAAAAAGCATGGCCTCAATAAAAAAGTAGAAACGTTAATTAAGAAAGAAACATCTAAGGGGCCCACACGCAGGTGGAACAGGAGCATGTAAAATAAGGCACGAACAGGATCAGTAATGGCACAAACGTTCCAATACGTCATAGATATATGAGATGGACATTCTAAAATAATTACATCAGAAAGCAGCTCTACCAATAAGGCAATAATATGTAAAACATTTACAAAACAAATGAAGTGCTTGAACAACAAGCATAGAAAATGTAAGCACAATTACACCTCCCTTCCTTGAAAACAAAAAAGAATTAATACAAAACAAAATCCTTAAAACGATTTGGCATTCTAACATTACTTCCAGATGTTCTCCCTTCACAATTTATCTCTGAATTAGATCTAATATCTGCCTTCATTTTATCTGACATAAGCTTTTCAGATTCCTCTTTAACAGCTTTGCTAGACTGACTAGCTGTAGAAAATTCCAATGCTTTAGAGTTGTTGAAAGTTCCAAAATTGTCACTCGTGTTTAAAGTAGAGTTTCTTCTGGGGACTTCTCTACTGATACTTTCTTCGTTGATGTCGAAATCAGATTCAAATGTTTTCTCAAAACTACTAAATTCAGAGTCTTCCCATGAATCATTTTTTCCTTTGGAATTACATTTTTCTTTACAAGACAATAATATTTCTTCCTGACCTGGTTTGAGTTTGATAACATCGCTTTTGCTCCACCATCCTTTTTCTCCAAGGAAAACAGAACCTTTAGAAACCTCTATGACTTTGTAAGGCTTAGTGTACTTAGATTCTCCTTTTGTACTCTTGTTGGTTTTTGACAATAACCCAATCACTCTTATCAATAGACTTAATTACAGTTTTGTTTGATACATCACTCTGTTTCTTGTTTAACTTTTGACGTTACTCAATTTTCTCTTTTACTTTTAATTGATCTTCATCAATTCTTTTACTCTTCACGCTGTTTTTGTATAAGAATTCAAACTTTGGTGTGAGCATGGCAATACAGTCTCTTCCTCTCATAAGATAAAATGGTGTTTGTTTTGTAATTTCATTCACTGTATTATTATAACAGTTTACTTTCTCTCTTAAAAACTCTCTGACTGGTAATTGTGAGGATATAGCCAGTTGAATTACTTCTTTTAGAAATCTATATGTTCTCTCTACCTGTCCATTAGAGGATGGACTATAAAGTGGTGTCTTCTCCTGTTTTATTCCTAAGTTACTTAATTTTGTTTTCATTTTGTCCAAAACGAGTTGAGTGCCATTGTCTGAAACAATTACTTTCGGTTGTCCTTCTATAGCAAAAATGTTCTTAAGGAAATAAATTACATTTTCAGTAGTAATATTAGGAATGAAAGCATAGTGAATCCATTTTGAATAGTAGTCTGTCAATACAACCAAAAATGTGTTACTGGCATCAAGAATAGTAAATGGTCCTGAAAAATCAATGGCTACTTTCGCCCACGGTCCGTCAGGTATCTCCACTAAATGTAATTCATTCTTCCTAAGTTTCCAGTGTTTGTCTGCACTCAAACATTCCTTGCAAAAATCAATGTACCTTTTGACTACCGAATTCATGCCAAGCCACCAATAAATTTGCTTTAACAAGTTTTTGGTGGCGCTCAAGCCAGGATGAGCCCTGTGAGCTATACTGATGAGTTTTTCCCTAATACTGAACGGTGGAATGAACAATTCATGTCTCATTAAAAATTCATTCACAACACTTAATTCATATTCTACTTGTAGATAACATTTTAACTCTTGTGACAGATTCCTTTGTGGTGGCCATTTTCTAATTACATATTCAATCACTTTCTGTATGGTCATGTCCTTGGCTATACTGTCTTTTCATTCTGACTCTGTCACAACACCTTCACATATTTCAACTGCATCAATATCAGCCACAACACATTCAGGGGGATATTCTCAAGAACGTGTGATAACCACCGCAAATTTAGCTTAACGCAACTTTGCATATCGCAGTCTATCGCGGGAAATCAACGCTGTGTTAACGTAATATTTTCAACCTGGCGGCACCATGCGATAGTCCCATGATAATGCGTCAAATGTCCGCGTTAAAATCAACGCGACGCCGCAAAAATGCGATACACGAACGCAAATAAAGTTGCGATGAGGCCAACCGCGATACAAAAATCAGCAATAACCAGCAACAGCCCTGCAATTCCCACGCATCATGCGGAAAAATGCACCATAAATGCCGAACAAGAAAAAAACACACCAAAAACAAAATAAACTGCGTAGCAACATGGATGCACCCGGAATGAGTGCCCAGGTCAACGTGAACCCCACAAGCCCCACAGACCACCAGCAAGGAACCTCAGGGTCGGGAAGGCCAAGGAGAAGAGGAAGAGGAAGACGGGGTACAGTCCGCATGACAACCGGATCGTCGTCACGGAGGTGACAGAGCACTAACAACAACTGTCCGTCTCCACCACCGTGTCATTGGCAACACAGACGGAAAAATGGCATTCCATCGTGAATGCAGTCGGACTGCCGAGGAGGCCAAGATGCGCTGGCACGAAGTCAAAAGCCAAACCAAGCAGAAACCAGCTGCCACCCGGAAGGCAGCAACAGCGAATGGAGGTGGGAGTCCTGCGCCACAGGAGGATCTGGAGCAAATGGTGGACACAGTCATGAGTGTGGAGACGGTGCAAGGAGTCGGGAGTCTGGACACTGACACTTGACAAAACATCAACAGGGTGAGTAACTAACAGGGACTGGGGGGACGGGCACAATGGCACACATGCACAATGACGTGTAGCACACCGCACACCCACAACAACCCTGGGTCATGTCCCTGATCCCCGTGGCACACTGCAGCACACATACAAACACCAATTAGGCCCCCGTCCACCATGTGCCCAAAGGGGTCCCACCCCACACAACACAAATTCCACTACACATACATGCAGCAGTGCGAAACACAGCAAAGATGCGTATGCGAGAGCCACACTGACAATGCAAGTGACACCACACGACGAGCAGCATGGCCGGAGTGCAATCACCATGACACTGTGCACGCCACGAGACTGAGGTGGCTGAGTGTGGACTACATCAGGAAGGAGCAGGTCACACCCTGACACATCCACGTGCACAAACAACCACTGACGTCAACAATACATCTGCAGACAAACAATGCACAAGAGAACAAAATCCGTCCAGGAGCACAAATGACCCCAGTCGCCAACATCACAGCACCTCAAAAGCACAAAAGCTAAAGGCACACCGCCTCCAAGGGATAAGGGGCAGCAAAATCACAGCAGCAGGTGCGGCTCCCACACAATGCAGCACACACACATAGCAATCACAGCACATCCACATGGACAGCAATGTGGGACACAGTGCAACACTTACACTGCAGAACAGAGGACACAACTGGCTCTGCCTGTGCGTAGAAAATGGCCAATCACATCGGACATAGCAGGAAACTGTGAGATGAAAATGTATGTGTATAACATCACCTACGTCATGTAGTCCAATTGTCCACTATCCTGCATCAAATAGTCCGCCAATCCAAAACAGTCACAATGTATATTGTCATGCAGTCTGTATGTAAACCCGAACAATGCGTCAACATACATGCCAACACAATGTCAACAAGCATCTCCCCTTCACATGCAGAGAGAAAAACAACACCTCCAGCAGAGCAGACCATACAACCCATCAGTGATGCTGAAGAGGACCTCCACACTTCCGACACCGATGCCCTACAACAGTCCATGGACATCTCAGGCAATAGAGCTCCAGGAGCAGGGCAGCCCCACTGCACCTAGGACACACCACCCCCTGCACGGACAACACAGCTGGACACAGCCACCACCCCGGCTGGCTCACAGCAGCCCACCTAAGCACACATCCCATTACAAGGCCAGCTGTCAGACTGCCAGAAGGGGCTGGCCGAACATGTGCGGGTGGGGTACTACCTCATGGGAGACAAACTAGATCCCATACGTGGGTGTCAAAGTCCCATCATGGACCACCTACACACCCCAACGGAGACCCACACTGCGACAGGGACACATGCCTTTGCACATTTCCAGTACTGAAGCGATTCAAAAGGGGATGATGGACGGAACGTTTGAGCCAATCAAACACTCACCCCCAGTCAACTGATCTGGGTTTAATCCATCCTCATTCTTTAGCTCACTCCACCACCCCAGTTCAGACATGGCCATATGCAAATCAGTCTGACCCTGTGCCTCATGGGAACAGTCCAGCCCGAACTGCCAAGCCATGTCTTCCCTGGACCGGAAACAAGCATCCTAGGACCGGTTTCTGGCATTTCAGCCGTCATCAGCCAGGCTTGCTTGAATCCAGTGGCAAAGTGAGCAAGGGACCCACGTCTGGGCATACCCCCGCCAACTTAGGGCCACCAAAGCGATTCAAAAGGGGATGATGGACGGAACGTTTGAGCCAATCAAACACTCACCCCCAGTCAACTGATCTGGGTTTAATCCATCATCATTCTTTAGCTCACTCCACCACCCCAGTTCAGACATGGCCATATGCAAATCAGTCTGACCCTGTGCCTCATGGGAACAGTCCAGCCCGAACTGCCAAGCCATGTCTTCCCTGGACCGGAAACAAGCATCCTAGGACCGGTTTCTGGCATTTCAGCCGTCATCAGCCAGGCTTGCTTGAATCCAGTGGCAAAGTGAGCAAGGGACCCACGTCTGGGCATACCCCCGCCAACTTAGGGCCACCAAAGCGATTCAAAAGGGGATGATGGACGGAACGCTTGAGCCAATCAAACACTCACCCCCAGTCAACTGATCTGGGTTTAATCCATCATCATTCTTTAGCTCACTCCACCACCCCAGTTCAGACATGGCCATATGCAAATCAGTCTGACCCTGTGCCTCATGGGAACAGTCCAGCCCGAACTGCCAAGCCATGTCTTCCCTGGACCGGAAACAAGCATCCTAGGACCGGTTTCTGGCATTTCAGCCGTCATCAGCCAGGCTTGCTTGAATCCAGTGGCAAAGTGAGCAAGGGACCCACGTCTGGGCATACCCCCGCCAACTTAGGGCCACCAAAGCGATTCAAAAGGGGATGATGGACGGAACGCTTGAGCCAATCAAACACTCACCCCCAGTCAACTGATCTGGGTTTAATCCATCATCATTCTTTAGCTCACTCCACCACCCCAGTTCAGACATGGCCATATGCAAATCAGTCTGACCCTGTGCCTCATGGGAACAGTCCAGCCCGAACTGCCAAGCCATGTCTTCCCTGGACCGGAAACAAGCATCCTAGGACCGGTTTCTGGCATTTCAGCCGTCATCAGCCAGGCTTGCTTGAATCCAGTGGCAAAGTGAGCAAGGGACCCACGCCTGGGCATACCCCCGCCAACTTAGGGCCACCAAAGCGATTCAAAAGGGGATGATGGACGGAACGCTTGAGCCAATCAAACACTCACCCCCAGTCAACTGATCTGGGTTTAATCCATCATCATTCTTTAGCTCACTCCACCACCCCAGTTCAGACATGGCCATATGCAAATCAGTCTGACCCTGTGCCTCATGGGAACAGTCCAGCCCGAACTGCCAAGCCATGTCTTCCCTGGACCGGAAACAAGCATCCTAGGACCGGTTTCTGGCATTTCAGCCGTCATCAGCCAGGCTTGCTTGAATCCAGTGGCAAAGTGAGCAAGGGACCCACGTCTGGGCATACCCGCCAACTTAGGGCCACCAAAGCGATACAAAAGGGGATGATGGACGGAACGCTTGAGCCAATCAAACACTCACCCCCAGTCAACTGATCTGGGTTTAATCCATCATCATTCTTTAGCTCACTCCACCACCCCAGTTCAGACATGGCCATATGCAAATCAGTCTGACCCTGTGCCTCATGGGAACAGTCCAGCCCGAACTGCCAAGCCATGTCTTCCCTGGACCGGAAACAAGCATCCTAGGACCGGTTTCTGGCATTTCAGCCGTCATCAGCCAGGCTTGCTTGAATCCAGTGGCAAAGTGAGCAAGGGACCCACGTCTGGGCATACCCCCGCCAACTTAGGGCGACCAAAGCGATACAAAAGGGGATGATGGACGGAACGCTTGAGCCAATCAAACACTCACCCCCAGTCAACTGATCTGGGTTTAATCCATCATCATTCTTTAGCTCACTCCACCACCCCAGTTCAGACATGGCCATATGCAAATCAGTCTGACCCTGTGCCTCATGGGAACAGTCCAGCCCGAACTGCCAAGCCATGTCTTCCCTGGACCGGAAACAAGCATCCTAGGACCGGCTTCTGGCATTTCAGCCGTCATCAGCCAGGCTTGCTTGAATCCAGTGGCAAAGTGAGCAAGGGACCCACGTCTGGGCATACCCCCGCCAACTTAGGGCGAACAAAGCGATACAAAAGGGATGATGGACGGAACGCTTGAGCCAATCAAACACTCACCCCCAGTCAACTGATCTGGGTTTAATCCATCATCATTCTTTAGCTCACTCCACCACCCCAGTTCAGACATGGCCATATGCAAATCAGTCTGACCCTGTGCCTCATGGGAACAGTCCAGCCCGAACTGCCAAGCCATGTCTTCCTGACCGGAAACAAGCATCCTAGGACCGGTTTCTGGCATTCCAGCCGTCATCAGCCAGGCTTGCTTGAATCCAGTGGCAAAGTGAGCAAGGGACCCACGTCTGGGCATACCCCGCCAACTTAGGGCGAACAAAGCGATACAAAAGGGGATGATGGACGGAACGCTTGAGCCAATCAAACACTCACCCCCAGTCAACTGATCTGGGTTTAATCCATCATCATTCTTTAGCTCACTCCACCACCCCAGTTCAGACATGGCCATATGCAAATCAGTCTGACCCTGTGCCTCATGGGAACAGTCCAGCCCGAACTGCCAAGCCATGTCTTCCTGGACCGGAAACAAGCATCCTAGGACCGGTTTCTGGCATTTCAGCCGTCATCAGCCAGGCTTGCTTGAATCCAGTGGCAAAGTGAGCAAGGGACCCACGTCTGGGCATACCCCGCCAACTTAGGGCGACCAAAGCTGATACAAAGGGGATGATGGACGGAACGCTTGAGCCAATCAAACACTCACCCCCAGTCAACTGATCTGGGTTTAATCCATCATCATTCTTTAGCTCACTCCACCACCCCAGTTCAGACATGGCCATATGCAAATCAGTCTGACCCTGTGCCTCATGGGAACAGTCCAGCCCGAACTGCCAAGCCATGTCTTCCCTGGACCGGAAACAAGCATCCTAGGACCGGTTTCTGGCATTTCAGCCGCCATCAGCCAGGCTTGCTTGAATCCAGTGGCAAAGTGAGCAAGGGACCCACGTCTGGGCATACCCCGCCAACTTAGGGCCAACAAAGCGATTCAAAGGGGATGATGGACGAACGTTTGAGCCAATCAAACACTCACTCCCAGTCAACTGATCTGGGTTTAATCCATCATCATTCTTAGCTCACTCCACCACCCCAGTTCAGACATGGCCATATGCAAATCAGTCTGACCCTGTGCCTCATGGGAACAGTCCAGCCCGAACTGCCAAGCCATGTCTTCCTGGACCGGAAACAAGCATCCTAGGACCGGTTTCTGGCATTCCAGCCGTCATCAGCCAGGCTTGCTTGAATCCAGTGGCAAAGTGAGCAAGGGACCCACGTCTGGGCATACCGCCAACTTAGGGCGAACAAAGCGATACAAAGGGGATGATGGACGGAACGCTTGAGCCAATCAAACACTCACTCCCAGTCAACTGATCTGGGTTTAATCCATCATCATTCTTTAGCTCACTCCACCACCCCAGTTCAGACATGGCCATATGCAAATCAGTCTGACCCTGTGCCTCATGGGAACAGTCCAGCCCGAACTGCCAAGCCATGTCTTCCCTGGACCGGAATGCTAGGATGCTTGTTTCCGGTCCAGGGAAGACATGGCTTGGCAGTTCGTGCTGGACTGTTCCCATGAGGCACAGGGTCAGACTGATTTGCATATGGCCATGTCTGAACTGGGGTGGTGGAGTGAGCTAAAGAATGATGATGGATTAAACCCAGATCAGTTGACTGGGGGTGAGTGTTTGATTGGCTCAAACGCTCCGTCCATCATCCCCTTTGTATCGCTTTGTTCACCCTAAGTTGGCGGGGTATGCCCAGACGTGGGTCCCTTGCTCACTTTGCCACTGGATTCAAGCAAGCCTGGCTGATGACGGCTGGAATGCCAGAAACCGGTCCTAGGATGCTTGTTTCCGGTCCAGGGAAGACATGGCTTGGCAGTTCGTGCTGGACTGTTCCCATGAGGCACAGGGTCAGACTGATTTGCATATGGCCATGTCTGAACTGGGGTGGTGGAGTGAGCTAAAGAATGATGATGGATTAAACCCAGATCAGTTGACTGGGGTGAGTGTTTGATTGGCTCAAACGCTCCGTCCATCATCCCCTTTTGTATCGCTTTGTTCGCCCTAAGTTGGCGGGGTATGCCCAGACGTGGGTCCCTTGCTCACTTTGCCACTGGATTCAAGCAAGCCTGGCTGATGACGGCTGGAATGCCAGAAACCGGTCCTAGGATGCTTGTTTCCGGTCCAGGGAAGACATGGCTTGGCAGTTCGTGCTGGACTGTTCCCATGAGGCACAGGGTCAGACTGATTTGCATATGGCCATGTCTGAACTGGGGTGGTGGAGTGAGCTAAAGAATGATGATGGATTAAACCCAGATCAGTTGACTGGGGGTGAGTGTTTGATTGGCTCAAACGCTCCGTCCATCATCCCCTTTTGTATCGCTTTGTTCGCCCTAAGTTGGCGGGGTATGCCCAGACGTGGGTCCCTTGCTCACTTTGCCACTGGATTCAAGCAAGCCTGGCTGATGACGGCTGGAATGCCAGAAACCGGTCCTAGGATGCTTGTTTCCGGTCCAGGGAAGACATGGCTTGGCAGTTCGTGCTGGACTGTTCCCATGAGGCACAGGGTCAGACTGATTTGCATATGGCCATGTCTGAACTGGGGTGGTGGAGTGAGCTAAAGAATGATGATGGATTAAACCCAGATCAGTTGACTGGGGGTGAGTGTTTGATTGGCTCAAACGCTCCGTCCATCATCCCCTTTGTATCGCTTTGTTCGCCCTAAGTTGGCGGGGGTATGCCCAGACGTGGGTCCCTTGCTCACTTTGCCACTGGATTCAAGCAAGCCTGGCTGATGATGGCTGGAATGCCAGAAACCGGTCCTAGGATGCTTGTTTCCGGTCCAGGGAAGACATGGCTTGGCAGTTCGTGCTGGACTGTTCCCATGAGGCACAGGGTCAGACTGATTTGCATATGGCCATGTCTGAACTGGGGTGGTGGAGTGAGCTAAAGAATGATGATGGATTAAACCCAGATCAGTTGACTGGGGGTGAGTGTTTGATTGGCTCAAACGCTCCGTCCATCATCCCCTTTGTATCGCTTGTTCGCCCCTAAGTTGGCGGGGTATGCCCAGACGTGGGTCCCTTGCTCACTTTGCCACTGGATTCAAGCAAGCCTGGCTGATGACGGCTGGAATGCCAGAAACCGGTCCTAGGATGCTTGTTTCCGGTCCAGGGAAGACATGGCTTGGCAGTTCGTGCTGGACTGTTCCCATGAGGCACAGGGTCAGACTGATTTGCATATGGCCATGTCTGAACTGGGGTGGTGGAGTGAGCTAAAGAATGATGATGGATTAAACCCAGATCAGTTGACTGGGGGTGAGTGTTTGATTGGCTCAAACGCTCCGTCCATCATCCCCTTTGTATCGCTTTGTTCGCCCTAAGTTGGCGGGGTATGCCCAGACGTGGGTCCCTTGCTCACTTTGCCACTGGATTCAAGCAAGCCTGGCTGATGACGGCTGGAATGCCAGAAACCGGTCCTAGGATGCTTGTTTCCGGTCCAGGGAAGACATGGCTTGGCAGTTCGTGCTGGACTGTTCCCATGAGGCACAGGGTCAGACTGATTTGCATATGGCCATGTCTGAACTGGGGTGGTGGAGTGAGCTAAAGAATGATGATGGATTAAACCCAGATCAGTTGACTGGGGGTGAGTGTTTGATTGGCTCAAACGTTCCGTCCATCATCCCCTTTGTATCGCTTGTTCGCCCTAAGTTGGCGGGGTATGCCCAGACGTGGGTCCCTTGCTCACTTTGCCACTGGATTCAAGCAAGCCTGGCTGATGACGGCTGGAATGCCAGAAACCGGTCCTAGGATGCTTGTTTCCGGTCCAGGGAAGACATGGCTTGGCAGTTCGTGCTGGACTGTTCCCATGAGGCACAGGGTCAGACTGATTTGCATATGGCCATGTCTGAACTGGGGTGGTGGAGTGAGCTAAAGAATGATGATGGATTAAACCCAGATCAGTTGACTGGGGGTGAGTGTTTGATTGGCTCAAACGTTCCGGTCCATCATCCCCTTTGTATTGCATTTCCAGTACTGAACCACACCCAGAGCCACGTGATAATCACCCACACCCCCACGCCGGACTGGCGTATGCCAGCCAAGTTCACTCCTCTTACGCATTGGGTGGGGGACGACAAAGCTACATGTGCAATGTCCCACCCTCTGCCTGCGGTGACATGGCTGCATCCTCTGCACACGGCACAATGTAAGGTTGTGGGGCCCGGGCCCTAATGCATACATCATGAGCACACGGACACACTCAGATAGTTCGTTGAACTGGCCACGAGCACGTGCGCTCGACACCTTTATTGGCATGGTCACATGTACAGTGACGCATGTGCTGGATGTGTGTGGGGTGAGTGTAAGCCAGCCCGCAGGGAGTCGTTGGTGCTAGCAACAACTTGAACAGTGATCACAATTGAAGCAGAAACATAAAACATCAGCATAACAGAAACAACTGTGAAGCATCATGGTGGTTGCCGGAGAGAGTACAGTGTTCACCCTACATGCAAGCAGAATGGTCCTTGATTTGTGGTGCACTGAGTTAGTGGCACCTGAGGAGCTGAGCAGGGTATCAAGCTGATGATGGCACCCACGACTGGTGTGAGTTACTCTGAAAGTCTGGCAGTAAGACACTTCTGACTCTGGCACCTGCTGTCTGGAGTTGGTCCTGGCGGTGGTGGCACGTGCATCCTGCGGTGATGTGGCGTCCAGGCAGGCCAGGACTCGATTTGATGTGTGAGCCCAGGTGGACCGCAGTTGAGGGCGGAGGCAGCGGACAGCGCAGGGCCACAGACACATGGCGTTGAGGACCCCCAGGCCATCGACCCAGAGGCCATCCAACATGCCACCAGACTGGGGCCATGATTTGAGCTGCACAGAGTTAGTGGCCCCGGATGCACTGCGGCCGGCACAGGCACACCGCCACGGGACGGTGACTTGCGGTGCAGTGAGCTAGGGCCACACGAGGTGGGTGGGTCCTCGTCGATGTCGAAGGTGAATGTAGTGGAGGTTTGCGGGGGACAGTGGAAGGTGTCCTCCAGGGCATGATGCAGAGGGCAGGAGCCGGCCGGAAGCGGCAAATGGAGTAGTGGAATGCTACTGCCTCGTTTTGGCCCCATAGTCAGTATCACCGACATGATGATGAAGACAACCCCCAGTCCATGGACTCAGTCGCCAACAAATCTCAAGAAGAAAGTGTCCATGGTTTTCGGGGAACAGACTTAGTGGCCCCGGAGCTGGAAGCGGATGCAGTCTGCGACGAGGCCAGTACAATGATATCAGGTCTGCCATAAATGAATCATGACTGAGTTCCCAATGTGTGCCCTACTCGACCGATGTGTAGTCCGGAGGCAGCGGCCAGCGCGGGCCAACTGCTGTTCACCGAGCTCCTCCTGGAACACTGACACACGGCATTGAAATGGCATGTGGGGATGACTCGTGGTTGACCGAGGCAGTAGCGACAGAGCTGAGCAGGTGTTTAGCCAGCGATGATGCCGTGTCCTACCTGGTATGGACTGGCATGGATTAGTGTGGGGCCTGCAGGACTGCAGTGTAGTCCGAAGGCGTAGACATCAAGGGCCCACAGACACATGTGGTTGGGATGCACAGCACATACTTTGTGTCACCACATCGAAGGGAGTATAGTGAGTTAAACTCAGCCATGAAGTGTGTACTCGGCCATTGTGTAATCAAGATTCAGTTCCAAATGTGTGACCTACTTGACCACAGTGTGGGCCCGAGGCAGTGGTCAGCAGGGGCCCACAGCCACGTGTCGTTGGCCCGCAATGCACAGAGTTAGTGACACCAGAGCAGTTGTTGGCAGTGTTCGATCACATCCGTAACGATGGTCCTTTTCTCCTCCGGACTGAACCCCGTCTTCCTCTTACTCGTCTCCTTGTGTACATTGATATGAACTCGGCCATGCAGAAAACAAGACTCAGTTCCAGATGTGTGATCCACTCGACCGCAGTGTGGGGCGAAGGCAGTAGTCAGCAAGGGACCACAGACAGGTGTAGTTCGAATGCTATGCACAGAGTAGGTGGCACCACATCGAAGGGAGTACAGTGATATAAACTCAGCCATAAGGTGTGTACTCTGCCATTGCATAATCAAGACTCAGTTCCAAATGTGTGACCTACTTGACTGTAGTGTAGGCCGGAGGCAGCGGTGGAGTACGTCAACGAGAAAGGAGTAATGCGGGCCTGTGTCGCGGAGGCCGTGATGGTCTGAGGAGGCTGCCAAGGTCGCGGGCTTCGGGCTTGGAGCTTGCGCCGGCACGTGGTGGGCCCTCTTCGACACACGCCGGTGTCGGCAGGTGAGCAATGAGGCCTGGCTGCGCAGGGGCAGGCATCATGGGTTCGGGGACCAGCGGCCCGGGTTGCAGCAGGCGCACAGGATCGCAGGCCACACAGCTCACGGTGATGGCGTCGGCCTCGTGGCGGGGTGGGAGGTGCCACCCTGGCAGGCACTTTGGGCATTCCGGAAGAGAACCACGCCCAGGGCTACGTGCTTTTTATTCACACCCCTACGCTGGCCTGGCGTCCTCCGGGCCAGCCCACTCCGCACACGCTTACAGGGGGGGACGTCACAAGCTACATTTCCGCGATCTTCCCCACTGGCTGGGGTGACATGGTTGCGTCCACTGTCCACTACACTCCAAACACCAGCAGTGCATGTGGACATGGCTATGTCTGTGGTATGCATACTGCAGTCTGTCCAGCACATCTCCGCAACACTTGACATTGTGTACATTCTCATTCATGGGTCACTTGCTTCCTTTGCACATGCCTGGTTCCCACCTCTCCCCACATTCGGGTAGTGTGTGGCTGAGGTGCCATGCCGTTGATGGCTCATGTACATGGCTAACCAAGGTTGCCACAGTAAGTTGTGCTGTCGTGTCTGGTGGGGGGCATGTTGTTTGGCATGTTGTATGTGATTTTGTGACATGTGCAGTGCCAGAGTTGTGAGTTGCATGATTGTGGAGTTGAGGTGTGTGGTGTGTTCATTTGGTACTTGCCAACGTGCAGTGCATTTCCATAGGTGCCATCCTGGAAGCGCTGGTTGATGTTGGACTGTCGGAAGATGAAGGGATCATGCACACTGCCTGGGTAGTTGGCTATGACATTGGTGAGGAGTCCCCTGTGGTCCACTATTGCCTGCACGTTGATGGGATGCGTGTGCTTTCTGTTGGGGTATTGTGTGGGGTGTTGGCAGGGGGGACAAGTGTGCAGTCGATTGCCCCCGACACGTGCGGGGATCCGACTATGGCGTATAGTCCTTGCTTGGTCGCCAGCTGTTCCTGTGCATTGTGGGGGACGTATGGGTGCTGGGGTCCCTAGCTGGTGAGGGCATCCAGGCCAGGTGTGAGGAACTTGGATGGGGCTGGCTGTGAGACTCCTCCGACTCGGGCGGTTGTTGTTTGGGAGGATACCAGAGGCCAACAGGTGCAGCACAGCCAGCAGCTTTGTCTGCGGAGGGATGTTGGTTGTCCGCTGTGTTGGTGCCGTCAGCCTGTGGGCAATGATGATCCGGATGCGGTGGATGGTTGTCCTTTTGAGCCTGTGGTGGGCATTGACATTGTCTGGTGTTAGGTCTGTGGGGCTGGTGCGTTTCCTGAAGATCCGCTGTCTTTGTCTGCGCTGCCTCTGTGGTGTTCCGGGGTGGGGGGGTGAGGGGGTCCGGGGGGGTGCTGGGGCCCTGGGGGTGGTGGCGGAGGGTGTTGTTGCCCTCTCGGGGTTCCGGGATGCATGGTGAATAGCTCCATGGCATCTGTTGTTCTTCATGTGTGGCTCTGGGCTGGGCTCCCTTTGATGGTGCAGGTTGTCGTCCGACTTTACACCAGGTCAGAGCAGGTGTTAGATTCCTGCTGCTAACGCGCCTTATCGCCTGTTTTGTGGTCTTATCGCCGATTGGGCTGGTCGTTGAGAATGTTGCGAAGTGGTGTTGTCGCGGATTTTTGCTCGGGAACGCCTACTCTGCATCTCATTAGCGATAGTTGCAGGGGTCATCTGTGGCGATGTTTTTTGCGGATGCTTTCGCAGGTAAACTGGTGTTATCGGCTGTTAGCACCAGCTTGTGAATGGGGCGATAAATTTATCGCGACTTTGGCTGTGGTAAAGTGTCGATAACTCGGTGTTAGCTCCTTGAGAATATGCCCCTCAGTTTCTTCTATACAATCTTCTTCTGTGTCCTGTACTGGCAATCGGGATAAAAAATCAGCTCTGAAATTTTGACCACCAGGTATGTGTCTGATGCTAAAATTAAATTCTTGCAGTTTAGATAGTAGTCTGACTAGTCTCGATGATGCCTTATCATTCCCTGTTCCACAACCATTCATCATGTATATAAGTGGCTTGTGGTCAGTCACTATTTCAAATTCTTTGCCCCATAAGTACATTTTCAATTTTTCTACTTCCCAAACACAAGCTTGAGTTTCTCGCTCAATGGTACTATAAAATCGTTCTGCACCTTTCAATCTTCTAGAAATGTAAGCAATAGTGTGGTCCTCATCACCTTTCGTTTGGCTAAAAACTGCACCAATATCAACACAACTAGCATCTACAGTAATAGTATTTCATCTTTAGGGTCATAAGGATGTAATGCTGGTGCTTCTATGATTGCTTTTTTGATTGCTTCAAATGCCAATTCTTGTTCTTGAGTCCATTCAAATTTAGATGCCTTTCTCAAAAGTTTCCGTAATGGTTCAACCATGTCAGCATATCCTGATATAAAGCGAGAATAATATTTACTTAGACCAATAAATGATTTCAAGGTGTCTCTATCAAATGGTCTAGATGAGTCTCTAATAGCTTTAATTAAATCATTTTTGAGCTCGATACCATCACCTGTTAGTAAATGTCCCAGATAGTCAATGCTTTTTTGTAAAAACTTGCATTTATTTTTTGAAACAGTCATGCCTTTTTCTTTTAAGATAGACAAAACAATGTCCAATCTTTCATTATGCTCTTCTTCATTTTTTGCGTGTATTAGTGTGTCATCCTGAAATTTTTCTACTCCAGGAATATCTTTAAATAGCATATCCATTAATTTTTTTAAAACACTAGCGGATGACGCTAAACCAAATGGCAATCTTACATACCTATTGTTAGACTTGGCCCTTTTTGCAGGGTCATGCCTGAACTTTTTGTCTTCCTCCTGGTATTTTTTCTGACCTGGTGTTGGTGGTTTTAGGACTCTGGGCACTTTATCACTGCTGTCCAGTGTAAAGTGCATGTGCTCTCTATGGTAAATGTGGCAAGATTGGTCTACACCTGTTTGGCGTATTTAATTTACCTATCAGTCCCCTGTAAAATGGTATCTCATATACCCGTGGCCAGTAAATTAAATGCTACTGGTGGGCTTGCAGCACTGCTTGCGCCACCCACCAAAGTAGCCTTTCAAACCTGTCTCAGGCCTCTGCCATTTCAGGGCCTGCACGCGCAGTTTACTGCCGTATGACGTGGCACATAAAGTGGGTGCCACGTCTGTGACTCCCCTTTTACTACATATCAGTCACCCCTATGGTAGGCCCTAGCTAGCCCTATGGGCAGGGTGCGCTGTAGGTAAAAGGTAGGACATGTGCCTTAACTGTGTGGCATGTCCTGGTAGTGACAAACAGCCATTTTGGGTTCTCACTACTGTGAGGCTGCCCTCTATAGGAATGCATTGGGGATTCGCTGATCTGTGTTTCAGTGGTAATTCCTGATATAAGAGGAGTAGCGTGATCAAGTTTGGTATGTTTGGAATAGTGGTGATAAATGCTGCGTGATGGTGTGCACAGATTTATTATCACTATTTTTTAAATGCCACTTTTAGAAGTTGGCATTTCTGTGTGCTATGTGTCCTTGCGCCTGCCTGTTGTGTATTGCATGTCTGGCTCTGGAGTGAGAGAGACTGGGGAGGTGCAGTGGCTCCAGAGGGGCTGGGTGAGTCAGCGCTAGGCTGAATAGGCCTGAACTGCATTTGGAGTAGTGGGAGGAGTAGCCCCTGACCCTAAATAGGTCTGTGCCTGCCTTGCACAATGCTGGCTTCGCCCCCCTGTGGTGTGTCTGGGTCCAGAGCCTACACTTACAATGGGGACTGTTGTGCACTTGTTAAGTGCCCCCCCAGAACTGGTTTGGACTGGGTCCCAAGCCCTGTGCCAGGGCAGGACAAAGAAGACATGTAGTATAAATATTGGGGCTGTGACCCCAGGAAAGAGAGGAACTTATGGGTTACCTGCTGGAAGCCTGGAGGACTGCTGGGCGAGAAGGAACCGCCATGGGACCCAGCTGCTGGCTCCTGGGGATCCCTACATGCTGGCCTGCCTGTGCCCAGCCCTGTCCAGGGTGGCCTGAAGCCTGGAGTGTGAGGAGCACATTTGCTTTGTTTTTTCTCCCCCCAGCGCTGAGTCACTCATCTGAAGCGCATGGTCGGCGCTTTCCTGGCATTGCCTGAGCTGAGGAGAGGGGGCCGCAGAATCGGCGTAGACTTCGTTCCGAGATCAGCGAAACCGGAAGTCAGGCAGGGAGAGCCTGACCTGGGGCGTGACCGGCCAAAGGAAACAGCACCAGAGCCAGAAGTCAGGCAAGCCTGTGCCTGAGTGTGGGCGGAGCTCCCGTGGTATCGAGGAGAGCCCCGCATGCTGCCTGAGCCTGCTGGTTACTAAGGCAGAGGAGAGGAGGACGGGGATGGTGGCTCGTGTCGACCCGGAGGACCGGACCAGAGCACCGCCAATTGCCGCCTCTCCCCAGGGAGATAAGAGCTGAGTCCTCGATTGCTGCAGACGGCTGCGACGTCCCCTGCTCAGACCCAGGGAATGGTGAGTGGGGCTGAGCTCTGTTGTAGGGAGCTCTGGTCGCTGTAAGGCAGGAGCAATACCCCTTTCTAGCCAGGGTGGAGGAAGGGGAACAGGGTGTTGGATTCCCTCCCCCCCAACGATCAAGACTGCCCTGAGTGGCTGTTGAATTGCTCAAAATCTGGGAGCAATAATCTGTGTTCGCAGCTGCGCCGCCAGATCGCGGGCAGCTGCCTGAGGAACACGCATTGGCCTGAGCCCTGACTGGGACAAAGGGGGCATTAATTAGGCACAGAGCGGGGTGGAACCTCAACGGAGGCCCCCGAGCTTGAGTGGAAGAATGAGCTTCCACCGAACCACCGCGCAGTCAAGGTGGAGCGCGCAGAGGCACTGTGACTGCCGATTGGGGGGCCAGTGAGCTCCCGGGGATATTGTGACCTAGGGTGCAGTTATGTTTAGGCCTAAGGTGGGCCTGAGGGAATTATGATGCACTACAGTGCTGCTGATGATATTGTTGCGTCATATGTCAATTATTGCTAGCATGTCTATGCACTATGTGTTTATGCTGTGGTAGTACTGTGTGCACCTAATAAGTGATGACCGTGCACTGCTAATTAGGTACAGGCCTAAGAGGGGCCTAATGTGATTATTATGTTTTGCATAATATGCAGTCCTAAGTGATGACAGGATGTTTATACCTAAGGTGTGGTGCTAAGAGCACCTTTACCAGTAGTTACTGGTTGCTTTTGCTAACTGGGAATTGTGATGGTTATGACAGAGGCCCGATTGGCCCTGTAAGTGTATATAATCCCCTGTAAAGTCATACCTAGTGCCAGGTGGCACAGTGGATATATGTGATTGCATTCTAATGTGTTTTTTGAGTAATACAAAGGCTATTTTTTATATAACCTTGTGTGGAGTTTCTTTTGTGGTGTGCCTAGTGTGTTGCTGCTGTGTGAGTGTGTTGACCAAACGCTTTACACATTGCCTCTGGGATAAGCCTGACTGCTCGTGCCAAGCTACCAAGGGGGTGAGCAGGGGTTATCTTCAGCGTGTAACTCCCTTGCCGTGACTAGAGTGGTGGTTTCTGCCTGGCTTAGGCGCATGCCCTAGCCAACCAGAAATCCCATTTCTAACACCTATAAACACTGAACCGTTTAACAAAATTTGTAAGATCCTTTGACTCTTCCGCTAACTGTATCTGCCTGTACGCTGACTTGAGGTCAATCAACGAAAAGCATTTGGAACCTGAAGTGGATGCCAAAATTTCATGAATTTTAGGGAGTGGATGACAATCCACAACAATGTTCCTGTTTAATGAACTCAAGTCTGCGCACAATCTAATCTCGCCATTTTTGTTTTAGAAACCACAATGGCCGAAACCCTTTCAGACGAGTCAGTTGATTCAATCACACCTTCTTTGCAAAGCTTGTCCAATACATTTTTTAATTCTTTCCTTACAGAAAGTGGAACTGGTCTCACCTTGTGTGTTACTGGTATTGATCCCTCCTTTAATTTAATCAAATGTTCAAATCCTTTTACACAGCCAATGTGTTCCCCAAACACTTCACAATTTTTACTAAGAACTGATTTCAGGTCTAAATTTACGTTTGAAACTTGTAAATTACCTGTAAAATTATCATCAAGTATAATGGGTTCAGATGATCCAGGTTTTAATATAACACCTAGTTTTGCTAAATCTTTCCATCCAACAATATTGCGACCTTTTTTTGCAATATAAATTTTAGTGTTGATCACGCTACCTTTAAAATTCACATTGTCTTCAAAAAAACCTACCATGTCTATTTCAAAATCTCCAAACGCTTTTGGATTAACATCAGTATCTTTTAACTGAACATCATTCCAATTTTTGTCAAAAACAATATCAGATATAATTGTAATGGGTGAACCAGAATCAGCTAATACTTGTAGCTCAACATTTCCAATATGCACGCTACCTAATGGTGCTACAATTTTGCTATCAGGTACTTCAACAGTTAAACAATATTTGAGCAAATCTCTTCACGAATTCTTCAATACTGTTAATTTTTACTTTACTGTTTGCATTTCCTTTGTTATTTCTGCAAGATGTTGCAAAATACCCCATGTTCCTACATTTTATGCATCGTTTAACAATTGCTGGACAGCCTTCATAATCAGCTAAATGATTCTTAGATCCACACCTGTAGCATGCACATGTTTTACCTTCATAAACTCTTGTTTTATTTTTCTCACATTATTTTTGCTCGACTTTCTTCTTTTCCTGCAAAGCAAAAATATTAGTGCAATTTACTGCTTCATTAGATAAAACTTTTGATGATAACATAGATCGCTCAATTCCTTTTGCTATGTCAATAACCTCCTGTAAACTTGGATTTCTGCATCCTAAAAGTCTTTCTTGAATTTTCTTAGAATAACAATGAAAGACGAACTGATCTCTGATGTACGTATCTACCATTTCATTGTGCTCGCAATTAGTTGCCAGTACTCTTAATGCTGCGATGTATTCTTCAATATTCTGATTTTCATTCTGTTTGCGCATTGCACATTTATATCTGCCAACCATTATGTCTGGCTCCTCAGAAAATTGCTTCTCCATCCTTTTCACAGCTTCTTGATACTCATCAAGTGGAATAAACTGCCCTGGCACGTTTTCATATTCTGGTAGACTGTCGAAAATCTCCTGACCTGCATTACCCAAAAGTTCAAACATAATTGCTTTCTTCCTCTATGCATTATATGCCTTTCCATCAATAGCAATTAAATAGTTTTCGAAAGATCTGTGCCAGTTTTTTCAACGTATTGGTGGTTTTCCAGCTTCGCTTAAAAAATGTGCAGGTATACAAATTGCATTGCTTTGCGCCATATTTATTTCTTAAAATATTTGAATATTTCCTTTTTAAAATTTTTCCTTTAAATGTTATCTTTTTTTTTTATACAGATTAGCTGTCAAAGTGTTCTATAGTACACTTTTAATTTCCTTAAAAAATAACGCTTTGTGAAAGTCTAACCAGTCTGTAGTATAAATTACTAAATGCCGATGTTCCGACAAGTTTGTGAAGCGCTTGTTCTAAATTTGTCAATTTCCTAAATAGAGGCACGCTCTGACGTCTTGCATGCGTGAAACTACTGGTGCCATAAAGTTTAGTTTAGTTTAGATTTATACAGCGCGTAGCTGCCCCAGCAACGGGGCGTCCCAGCGCTACCCAAAGTACAGGTGGCTTAAAAAGAATAAACAAATAACGCCCAGCCCTCAAGGAAAAGAAAAAAAATATATATATATTAAGCCGGGAAAAGCCAGGTCTTTACGGCTTTACGGAAAGCCAGATGATTCTGGAGCCCTCTGATGGAAACTGGGAGGGAGTTCCAGAGTTTAGCTGCCAAAACTTTGAAAGATCGACCACCCGCTGCGCTCTTAAGATTCGGGGGTACAAATGAGTCCCTGGTTAGCTGAGCGTAAAGAGCGACTCGGGACATACGGCACAAGTAAAGCTGCCAGGACCGGAGGTGCTTGTTGAGTCATAATTTTATGGGCAACACACAGTGTCTTAAACTGGATTCGTTTTTCTACAGGTAACCAATGTAGTTTAGGTAGAAGTTTGGACACTGAGCATGATTTTGGGAGGGCCAACACTGCGCGGGCTGCAGCGTTCTGAATTCTTTGAAGGCGCTGAACACAGGATTTATTGGCACCTAAATATAGAGAATTGCCATAGTCTAACCTAGACAAGATTGTGGCCTGGAGAATGGTTTGACGAATTTTAGGGTCAAAAACCCCAATAGGGGTTTTAGCCCCCTCAGGAGTCCAAAACAGGACCCTGCAACAAGTTTAGATTGAGTGTCAAAGGACAGGCCATTATCAATCCAAAAGCCTAGGTTTTTGACCGCCTCTTTAGGCAGTGGTGCAGGTTTTAATTTGTCAGGCCACCATTGTTCTGACCACATGTCACTATCTTTCCCAAGCAACAGTATCTCAGACTTGCCTGCATTAAGCTGTAGGCAATTTATTGTCATCCAGTCCGATATCACCTGCATATCATCTTTAAATTTAACAAGATTATTAAGACGCTCCTTAGAGAATGTGATGACCAATTGGGTGTCGTCGGCATAAGACACCAACGACAACCCTCTGCTTTTAGCTACCACAGCCAAGGGTTGAACGTAGATATTAAAAAGCATAGGGCTCAATATCGAGCCCTGAGGTACCCCAAATCCAATAGCATGCTCCCGAGAATGGTAGGGAGGTACCATAACCTGGAAAGATCTACCTTCCAAGGTTCGGATGCGCATGGAAAGACTACGCGCGAGACACCCGACGTCAGAGATGCAAGAGAAATATTCAAATTTGCGCGTGCTGCTCAACTGTCACTCGTGAAGTTCAACGGTTGCTAAAAACTCAACCATCAACTCCAACGGCTTTCGCTTCACTCATCCGATAAGTAAGCATAACACGCGTTTAAAGCTTAAGGCAATAGAGTTAAACGAAGATACCTTTTCTGCTTCGTGTGCGCCTGCATGAGATTCTTTTTACAGAATATAATCACCTTCCGGTTTTCTTGGAAGTCGTCCGCTCACTGCTGTGGGCCCGTACTTCGTCCAAATCTCCCATAAAATATCGTCGCCAAATTGTTAAGACAAAAAGCATGGCCTCAATAATAAAGTAGAAATGTGTATTAAGAAAGAAACGTCTAAGGGGCCCACACGCAGGTGGAACAGGAACGTATGAAATAAGGTACGAATAGGATCAGTAATGGCACAAACGTTCCAATACATCATAGATATATGAGATGAACATTCTAAAATAATTACAACTTAAGGCAGCTCTACCAATAAGGCAATAATATGTAAACACTTACAAAACAAAAGAAGCCCTTGAACAACAAGCATAGAAAATGTAAGCACAATTAGAACAGAGACCTGTCTCTTCACTGACAAGTGGGTGGTCTACTGTTTCACCTGACAGCTCCACATTCCAAATCCTGCTGCACATTTTGTGTTCTGCACATCCTTTCTCTACCGCTGGCAGGAAGTTGGATGCCTCAGCTACATCCACACATATGATTCCTTGCCGAGGCCACTAAATAAGACTCCTCTCGCACAAAAGACTCATTAGAATGCAGAATGTGTGTTATGGCACACTTGCTCTTCAAAGGTATTGTATTCAGTAACATTTCTTGCTTTGTAGTTAAGAACACTATTTGGCTAGGTGCTCTCTTTTTGTCAATTTTCAATATTTAAACAGCATAGATTAGGAACTGATATCTGCCTCATGCCAGTAACGAATCTGCAGGCTAATGGTGTTTGGAAACTTGTTTACTTCTCTCAAATTTCACCTCCCATGTGCTTTATACACATGGATTAATGGAATTGATCAATAAAAGTAACCCATACCAAGGGACCCTTTGGCATCCCAGAATCAACATGCACCCAATTACTGCTCGGTGAGAATGTCAATGTTTGTATCTGCCTTAGGACATATAAATTATCGCTCTGTCAAGTGGCTATACATATTACTGGTTTGAAAATGCTTTTTCATGTTGTCTGATATCTGGTTTTAGCACTAGGTCGATCTTGTCTTTTAATGCAGCGTTTTCCTCTAAAGTCTGTCTGTCTGTCTGTCCGTTCTGTCCGTCTGGTTTCTAGAGTGTATTTATAAAGTCCTCGATTGCCGAAGCATCCTGGCCCTGGAAAGCCTGTTGCCCACTAGATCAGCAGAGAAGATGGAAATAAAATAAATATGTCTTCAGTAATTTCTCAAAAGAGGTAAAGTTGTGGACAGAGCGAAAAGCCAAATGGAGAGATTACCATGCTCAGCTCTGTGCACAACGATTATGTCTTTAAAAACAATCGAATTTTCCACTAAAGGTCAGTGCAACGTAGCTAGTATTGGCATAGGTTTCCTTCCTGGTGTATGGATGATTACTGTTCTAAAAGGAGATAAACCGCTCACAGGAAGCCTTTAAGTATTCTTTTATTCAGTCTGTCACAACGTGACATTCCCCTGCCAGCCTCAGCACAAACTGACCGGGATTTCAAATAAAGAAATTCTAATAGAACCTTGGCACCAAGATTCTGTTACATTAATACGAGTATGACATATCTTACCCCTTTCATATAACAAAAAACAATGAGAACATAGCAATGTAAATAAACATAAATCTAAATTAACGCAAAAATGTAGAAACACAAATTCCCTTATACATAACAAGGGTACACATAGCACAAAAATACACATAGATTAAGAAAATAGATTAAACCTAAAACCGTAGTATTGAAATCAAAGCTCAAGCTGATCCTATCACATAGTCCTGCAAATAAGCAGGAGTTTTCCTTTCTCTCCTCACACGGCCATCCCTTCTCTCACCTTGCAATGCTCCTCCATCACACCTAGCATCATCATTCCCCTGCCCTCATCTGTCCATGGAACTAGACACACCCTCTCCAGCCAGCATAAATCCACTACATCCTTCATCACTTTCCATAGCAGATTTTTCACTTTTGCCTCTCTTCTGATACAAAGCTACTCTACATCTGTTCCACTTACTTCCATTCTCCAAAACAACATACCACTGATACACTTGCTTGACCTTGAACAGACCCCTGAACTTGAACAGGCCTCTTCCATGCATCCATCTGTGACCTTCACCCAATAACTGATCTGAATCTTAGAATCTTTACACCCTTCCCCGGGTACACACAGTTCCGCCCAACATTTCAACCACCCAGGGACCAATTTAGTCCTTGCTTTGTGACCTCTCATCAAATCAAATGGAGACCTGTCAAGTCCCTTATTCACAGTGTTGTGATGAACCCAGACTGCTTCCTGGACTGCCATAGCAACATCTGTTTTACTCTGCATGGCCAACTGTATAGTCCCCTTGACCATACGATTCATTCTTTACGTAATGCCAATGCCTTGCGGGTTATAAAAGGCTGCATGATAATGCTTAATACCATGTACTGCCAAAAACTCCTTCATTTCGCAAGAAGTTAGCTGGTGCCATTATCTGTTAACAAAGTATGAGGGAAACCTTTACTCTCCTTTGAGTCATGGTCTGCCCCAGGTGCCCCTCATGTGCCAACTGAATGATTTTCAGATAATACGTCCATTAACTTAACAAACAGTCCTACAGATAATGCAACAGTGCTCTCTCTCCTGCCTCCAGTCACCACCATCTTACAAACATCCTGCAAAATCAAATACTTAGTCATTTTCTGCACTCATTCTTCCCTAGAGAAAACACCTACTCCATAGAGCGCAACATCTTCCAGCCAAGCCACCACTCCCTCCTTCTCTTTATTATGGACTGCCTTACCCCCTGCAAGCTTCCAATCCACAGACAATCTGAAAGAGCATCAGCTTGAGCATTGAGCCACCCAGGAATGTGTTCAATGGAATAACCAAACTCTTGTAAATGAGCCACCAATCTCGCCGACCCCTTCCCAGCCCCTTCGGGAGTCAAGACTTTCGTCAGTGGCTTATGATCCATCCTCATTTTGAGATTTACACCCCACAGATATGTTCTGAAATATTCCGCTGACCAAGCCTCCACCAATGACTCACGCTGAATGACTGAGTAATTCTTCTCAGTCTCCGTCAGTGAGCGTGACGCAAAGGCTAAAGTCTTCTCCACTCCTCCATAGATCTGGGATAAAACAGCACCCACTCCTGATTCACTGGCATCAATAGTAAGAACAATACTCAATGATGTATTAAAAGGTACGAAGATTCCTGCATCACACACATCTTGTTTGATTTTATCGAAACACCTCTGTTGGACCTCACCCTACCTGAAAGTACACCCTTTTTTCGATAAGACATTCAAATCCTCTCTTTTAGTTGCAAAGTTATCCACAAATTTGGAGTAATATTCTTTGAGTCCCATAAATGACCATAGCTGACCTTTGTCTTTAGACTGTGGAGCTAACTTTATTGCTTTCAAAAGATCCTTCTTCAGTGTCACTCCACCACCATAAACAGTATGGCCCAAATACTCAATTTCTTCTCACAAAAAACACACCGTCTCTTTGTGTAGGGTAAGACTCAAATCCATCACCTTTCTGAGCACCTCCTCAAAATTTGATTGTGTTGCTCCACAGTTGCTCCATAAAATAAAATGTCATCCTGGAAGAATATAGCATTTGTAAAATCCTCAAATACTTGTGACATCATTCTTTGAAAAACGCTAGCCGCAGAAGACAGTCCAAACGGCATTCTCGTGAAATGGAATGGTCCGTCCATGGTGATAAAAGCTGTCACATATTGGAGCGCTCATGCTATTTAATCTAATGCACTTCAGAACCTAATAAATTCAATAGTTTTGTTTTGTTTTCTTTCTGAACTATAATCATCACCATCCAAAGCTAACAAGTAATTGTCAAACATGTCATCCAGTCTTCCCACTGAATGACTGTTGTCTCTTGATGCTGTAAAAATTGCAGTGGTGCTGCAATCAACACCTGCTCCATGTTGCCCCAAGAATCCTCCAAGTGTAACTAAAGTTGTGTGTATCCAGGGATAGGGATATATAACAATCAACTCTCCTCTCAGATGATATAATAACTCCAGTTTCTTTATTTTTTTTAACTATTTCCTTATTTTCCTCTTCAACTTCTTTGAAGACTGTAGAAACCGGCTTTACTTACAGAACTCCCACCACATTAACCCTACGACAATACAATTTAAAAGCACCAATTCTCCGTTTCTCTTTCTCTTCACTTTTCTTTCCATTTTTTTTATTCCTTAAGCGACTGGTGTGTGCATCACTGTGCTCTGTCACAACTTTCCGAGATGACTTGCCCTGAAATAAAGTGAGGTATTCACTTTTTTTCCGTAAACAACTGTTATGCGCGTCACCACACTCTGCCACAACTTGCTGCAATTAATTGTCTTGAAATTGAGTGTAGTTTCTTTAAGAAACCCAGGAGCATACTGGTTCCTTTAACAAACAAGGTGTACACGTCACTGCACTGGCGTGCAAAGCACTTGGCCCAGAAGACTCCTTTCACACGCTGACAGAGACATGCACTGAGCTAGAGCAGCCCATTCCGATGAGTGCCCTGACATCTATGAAGTTAAGGCACGAGCTGGTACAGACGCGCTGATCCAGCGCAGAACATTCAAATGAGTGTGCTGGGAGATTCAATGACAACAAGGTATGGTCCGGTCCGGCCAGCGATGGCCACCCCCAAAATCTGTCTCGAGCTGATCACCCCTCAACACCTGCTCGCTCAAACCCCGGCAAGTCGCTTTCCACTTTGTAGCCCAACGCCAGGCTCGTGCCGCTCAGCCCCAATGCCTGACTCACACTCACGCTGGGAACTGCCTTAAAGTTAAAAACCAGGGTCCATACATCCATCGCATAAATCACCTTCCTCGAGCACTCTAAATGTCAAAACACAGTACCTTATGAAGGGTTGTACCCAAACCCTTTACTGCTGCCACATAATCCTATTGTTGCACTCACTGGGTTTCATGAGTAAAACACACTCATGAAATTTGTCACTTATCAGGCTGAAAGCAGTAGGCTGGCCCTTCATCACCAAAACGATAAAAGGAGATAAGCTGCTCACAGGAATCCTCTTAGTATTCTTTTATTCAGTCTGTCACAACGTGGCATTCCCCTGCCAGCCTCAGCACAAACTGACCAGGATTTCAAATAAAGACATTCTAACAGAACCTTGGCTTCTGTTACATTAACACGAGTATGACAATTACCTTGGCCGCTGCATTTTGAACTGATGGAACTGATCCAAGCGACTGAGTTCTCCTTGACATTGACAAACTGCACTGGAAAAGTGACATGTGATTCCCTCCTCTGGTTCTCTGCCCAGGTGGAACCCTAAGTGAGAGGCAGCTTGGTGTTTTGTGGGGTTTTTGTGAGATTTTGATGAGTCCATAGAGACCCCAGCCTGCGCAAGTCTCCCTGGCTGTTCAGCTGCTGCTCTTTTGCTGGCCCTTTTGACTGCTTTCTTTTGACCGAGGAAGGTCAAAATGAATTTGCATTTTTCAAAAGATTCATCGGTAGGGTTGTGCCTAACCAGCACATGCTCCCTTGTCCTAATGCTTGATATAGAGCAGCTCAAGCAATAGGCTCTTCAATACTGCATCTTCAGCATACTCAACTCTGTGGATTGAGGTGGCGGCAAAGGTGGTAATCCCAGGTGGAGGTGAGTGAGCGCTCTGTTGGTTCCTTCACTCACGAAGAGCACCCATCACTTTTCTGTGAACTCTTGTATTGGTTGTAAACCTTGGCGCTGGTATCATGGAGTAGCATGGTATAGAATGGAGGAGCAATGGGAGATGCATACTGTGTTTAAGAAGTGAGCAGCCAGTTCAGGTCTCTATGGAGGTCTCCCTTACCTCTTGCTTAAGGTTCGCCTAATCGGCGTTGCAGCTGTGGAAATGGGGAAATGCAAAATTGGAGCCAATTCATCAGCACAGAATAAAGGTGTGGCAATTGACGGGTTACTAAAGCGTGCTCTTGGAGTTATCAACAAATAGATAGAGTTGTCAGAAAGGCATCTTTTGCTTATTGATGAGCCTCAGGAGCATCTTGCTGCCCGTGCCCCACTCTGTTTGCCTCTACCTTCGGGGGAAGTGGGCACTGCAAGGGGACTTGATCCTGCAAGAGGACCTGATACTGCAAGTCCCTCTTCTGGAATCACATAGGACATTTGTCATACCTCTGACTTTGTTATACAGCCAAATTGAAGGTTGGTACCTGGTAAAACGAAGGAAGCAACCCCCTTCAACAAGATCTTCAACCAGACCTAAGGCCACACAGCTGCCCATTCAACATGATTCTACCGGTTGCAGTTTCCTGGGCCTATCTGCTTTTGAAGAGTCTTTATGTTCCAAAATGACTGCCATCTTAAACGACAGCCTTTGCCACATACATAAGTGGCTGCGGCTCATTGAAGCCCATCTGTACTGATGTCAGTGCTTCCAGTTACTCAGTCCAATTCGCCCTACTGTTACTCCACCGAAAAACCCAGAACCACGCTTCCCTGCAGTGAAACATTGTGACTTTTCAAGAGCTACGAGCTCAGAGGGCGGGAGGACGGATGTGGCAGGGGGGATGTCAGAGGCAGCAGGGGCATGGGCAGAGGTAGAAGGGGTGGTCGAGATCTGTGAAGGTCTACCTGACAGTTGCAAATCCACAAGTTGCACCATGGGAGGGAGGGGGAAGGAACTTGATGGTGCTGCAGCAGACTATTGGGAAAAGTCACTTCCAGTGATAAATGTTCCTCTGGCCACTTGCCCATATGTTATTGTCTTGGCCAATGTTCCTCCCTTAGAACCATATTTATGAAATTTGTGGTGCAGGGCAGCGCAGCAAGTCACCTTGTTGTGCTGACCTGCATCACAGGGAAAGGGCAGGAATGCACCGTATTGATCCCATAGGGCACATTTCTGCCCTTTCCCCTTGAACTGGTACCATTTTGGCAGCCTAGCGCCAATGAAGGCACCCTTGCACAATGGTGCAGTGGTGCCTGTGTTGTAGGTACAATTTTTTTTTGCAGGAAGGGGCACCTTCCTGCACAAAAACATCCCTAGCAGGATTTGTTCTCTTTCTATGTGTGCTGCAGAATGCCCTTGTTATGCCTCTCCTGGGGAGGCATATCTTTTTGGTGCATTCACAGGTTGACCATGTTTGGTAAATCTGTAAATGTGGCAAAAACCATGGGAATACCCATGCAATGGCCATGGAATGCCGCCCTGACAGGGAATAAGGCAACACAGCAATTTGCACTGCGCTGCATTACTCCAGATTTGTGAAGCCATTTAAAGCCACGCAAAGTGGCTCTGCGTGGCTTCATAAATCTGACTTAGAGGTTTGGGTCATGCATGTACCAAGTTGTGTGGTGCAAGCATTAAGCAAACCTCTCATAAATATGCCCCTTAGTCCCTAATGTATCTGAATCTTCTGACCAATTAACAAACACGGTCCTCCATTGGCTTCATAGAAATGCTGACATTCCCTTAGTGGCTGTGCATATTATTTTAATGATTCACAGACTTGCTTTAGTGGGTCCTCTGATCAAAAAGTTTAATGGTGTTTGTGTTATCACGAATTTTCGGTTTGCGAGTGTTGCCAAAAAAATATTGGCTAACATGGGACAGTCTTCTGTTCATTCTGGTACAATCAAGCTCTTCGCCCTGGGCATCTTGTCCCCGAGCCTCAGCGGTATATACCAGATTCAGGTTGTTTGGGTTCACCTCCTGTTGACTCCACTGCTAATCGATTTTCAGCTCTAGCGCAATACATATCAACAATTAACTCCTCCCCGCTATTCGAATGCTATCTCCACCTTGTTCCTCTATCCCAACTCATGCTCACCTAGGAATGTGACCCTGCCTTTAGCAGCTGTGGCCAGGAAGTTGTCAGGTGTAAATGTTACTAACCCTGGGGTGGAATTCCCACCTCAATCTTTGATGCCCCTATTTCATCTCAGCCTTCTCACGAAAACACTCTACTGACACCTATGGCCAGGGTGTCTACAAGAGCTTGTACTCCTCTCCACTGGGTCGAGCTACCCTCACCAATTAGTGAAGTTGCTTGTCCATTCAAACCTTCCAATACCAATACTGTTTCACTATTGAGTTGGAATGTAGAAGGGTTATAATCCAAACTGGGACACTTCATTGGAGGGCATGAAATGTGTTTCTTCCAGGTAACATAGGCCAGGGAATGGGTTTTTAGATTTGTGTTTAAGAACTTTTAAATCTCAGCAGCCACATCTGTAGCAGGTACAGCATCCAGAGGCTTAACAGTGTGGCTTAAGGTTTCTTTGCTGTGCACAGTTGTACAGTTAGACATTAGGTCCTCTGACATCCTGGGCCTAGTTCTGACCCCGGCAACAGACAGGCATGTCCTTTTAATTAACATCCATAACAAAAGCGTCAGCTTCCAGAAATAATCTTCTATCCTACACTTATTAAATTACATTTGTTCTTGTAATATCAACACCCACCATGTGATCACCGGAGGTGATTTAAATTTAACCTTTAAGCCTTTTGGCATCACCCAGGACCTAGCCTCCATTGAAGAAGTGTTAGGGGTATCCCTGAGCAAGCCACTCCCCTGAAAAAGCAACTGCCAAGGTTGGCTACTCAAATGGCCAACATATCCATTACATATGGCCGTAGTGCCTTTAATAGCTGCTGTCTATGTGATAACAATGCCGCTCCAAAATACCAAAGGGGGCCTACGCTAGTAACATAGACTACATCCTCCTTGATGTCCGGATCTGGAGATCAATGAAAGATCTAAAGGTTGCGCGATCCAATAATTCTTATCTTGCAGGACTTGCCTCTTTTTACCCAGTCCACCCAAGGGCATTCATGCCACAATGCCCTGGTATTAAGTAACAACCAAACAAATGGGAAACGGAATGCTGTGTGTTCCTCTCCTAATATAATACCAAATGTGTACGGTTTGCTTGCCACTTCCCTGGGCTTGATGGTTGAAAACTGGGACCACCCTTATAAAATAATTGAGGCGCACAATGACCTATCTGTAAAACTAAAAGATTGGTTTCAAAAAGATTTAAAAAGGAAAATCAGGTCTCTGAAAAAACTGGAATGCCTCATTCTAACTTGCAGTATTGCTAAGAAAACCTTCTATCCTCCTTGTAGCAATGTGATAGGCTCAAGATCGTGGTAGCCTGAGCCTCTTATAGTAAGCCCTAACATACGCAAAATCTAATTGAGGAAAAAGGAAGTGGGATGATCTTGATGCAGCGAAAAACAGAGACTGCATATCCTTTTGGCATATTGTTAGTCAGGGTGCAAACACCATGCCATGACCCCTGAGATTCACATTCAACCGAGTGAGTGGACCACCCCACTTTGAGCTTCATTATTCATCCCCACACTCACTGCTTCCAGACTTGTCTTGTGCAGTACCTGAAATTGGCCAGTTGCCAAGCCCTGCCTCGCCCCGATCACATTTTCACTTGCAGATACAGAAGCAGAAGTCACACTCCAAAGCCAGGGAAAGGCTCCTGAGTTGGATAAGATTGCTGCTGACATGTTCTGCTCTGATCCCACCTTCTGGGCCCCCTATATTAACTTGGTTTCCAAAGCAGAAGACACTGGAGCCCGATCCCCTTGACCTGGAAGAGAGCTGCGGTCATTTCGGTCTTTTAAAAAGGCTGCGTTAGCCATCCTAGCAATTACCGCCCTGTTAGCCTCTTGGATAATCTGAAAAAGGTTTTTTGCACGCAGGTGCTTGCAAAGGTATCAGAGGGGATTGTGGATAAAGGCATTTTAACACATTTACAAGCAGGCTTTAGACCAAAGACAGGAACTGTGGACCAAGAGTTTCGCTTTTTGTTGACCAAGTGGAAGACTCTCAATATTAATGGTGGGAATCTTTTCATTGCCTTCCATAGATCTCCATGCTGCATTAGATGTGGTCCATAGAGCCATGGTGTCCCTAGTAACTTTGATATCATAAAGTGCATCCACAAGGGGAATCATGCCCAGGTACCGTGAGTACCCTTGGACAAACGTACTGAGGAAATCAATGTTAAGAATGGAGATCGCCAGGGCTGTGTTCTGGCCCCGATGCTCTTCCTCTTGTTTAATTATAGCTCTATAGGTTTACTTTTGAACTGTGTCAATGATTTCCCAATTCTATCAGGCCAAAAATACCTGCACTGCTATTTGTACACAACAACCTCTTGGTTTCCAAAACTGCAGTTGGGTTCCAAACCCTTATCACAGATTCTCTCTATTTTGTGAGCTGCATGAATTGGAAATCAATGCTTTGAAAATGAAGTTTATGGTCTGCAAGAAACATAAGAGCTTAAAGGGGAACATGACCGTGGGAACCAACAACTTGGAGGAGCGTAAAATAATTTGATTATCTAGGAATTAGATTGTCGACAAAGATGCAACAGTCATCCCAAATCTCCAAGAGCTTTAATAATGATCTATAACAATCAAATCAGGAGCACCGCTTTGCATGGTGTGAACTTGGGCTTTAGCAGTACGTCAACTCTAAAGATAGATGAAAACAACGATATTAGGTCCCTCCTAAACTTCAGCCATGGCACCCCGTTGTTGCCCTTGAGAATTGCTCTTGCTCTAAAACCCATCTCAAAACTTGCTAAATTGCATCCAATTCTATACTGGGCTTGGGTTTGGAGCATTAAAGAGTTGATACCATGTAGAGACACTCATAGATATTATTAGATGTCAGAATAGTCACAGGATTCACTGGTTATCTGGTTCTACTCGAGCTAGGACTGAGAGGGTGTTGGCATGACCCTTCATCTATTTCCAAGTCCTTGAAGGCTGTTGTGAAAATAGATTTTGGCTCAAGTTCATCAAACAAAGTGAAACATTGTACACTATGGGCAGTCGGTCCAAAACATTTTTCCTCCATAAACGTATTCAGGGCGGAGGAATTCCTAGACTATATTAACCCCACACTAGCAAGGTCGTATTTTCTGAATTTAGATAAGGCATTTTGTCTACTGCCATTTCTACCTCTTCTTGGCCATCATTCACAAATAATTCTAAGATGTGTCCATTGTGTAATTACCCTGCATAGACAGATGAACACTTATAGTTTTTCTGCCCAGTGTATTCTAAACCCCGATATTGATGGGTCGCACATATGTGTCCACTACTGGGGCTAACTAATTGGGTTAACACATTACAAATCTGCAAAAGCAACTCTACCACGCTTGTGACAACTGCTGTATCCAAATTTCTGTACACAGCGTGGCGGATTCGACTGCACACACTGGCCTGCCTCCCCACTTAGCCAACCTTGTAGCCTTAGGTCTGATCAACTGGTGCTCTCTGTTCTTAAATTGTTTTTTAAATTGCTATTATTCCAATTGTGACCATATATGTTGTATACATTGATTATTTATTTATCTATTGATCAATATCTGCTGTCAATATATTGTACTGTATATATATATATTAGCCCAGCCTAACGGGTCGGGGCTTGTAGGCGACGTCACCACCATAACATAGCACAAAACATTCACGCAATATCCACAGCGTGAAAACCAGCCCTCCAGTCAGACTTCAGGTAAGTTAATTTATTCTTAAGCAGGCAAAGCATAACGAGTTTTGGCCCCTTAAAATGGGTCTTAGTCATATGCTGATGCGTGGGGCAGTTACACCTGGATTTAAATACACTTGGGTCTTAAACAGTGAAGAAGGACTACGAGTGCAAAACATATCATTTACAATAAAGACTGTTTTTTTCTCAATATCAGGGGCCAGGTAACATTTTTATTTATTAGTACTCTTTAAATTATATGGCTAATGCCCTCTATTAAGTAATGTTCGAGTTTGTAAGTCCTGGCACGAAATCCTGTCATTCATCAGACTACAGTGTCCATCATGCTTTGCAAATGACTACCCAAGCCTCGTAATGTCCTTCATTTTTAAACCTTAAAATTCCTTGATAAGTCTCAATGAAATCAAAATGCCACAATCTGGCCTCAAAAGAAACAATTTCATGTCATGCTACGTGGCAATCAACATTCGTTTACCTCCAAGGCGCTGAACCTCGTGTACTCGTTGTTCAGATTTTCCCTGTAGCTGCCTGTAAATTAGTTAACTTAGTCTGACTGTGCAAGAGTACATCAACTACTGCAAACCCTGGCTGCTTTTCAGATGTCGAGAAATCTCCAGCCTGCAGGACTCCTAGAAAATCAGTGGCGGGGCCTCCCGTATTTTGAAGTGGCACCATCACAGCAAAGTCCTTCTTTACAAACTTAATGCAGCCAGCGGGCCTCCCGTTCCATATAAATCCAAATGCAGTTGCGACGAGAGGTAGCCCAGCCTAACGGGTCGGGGCTTGTAGGCGACGTCACCGACATAACATAGCACAAAACATTCACGCAATATCCACAGTGCGAAAACAAGCCCTCTAGTCAGACGTCAGGTCAGTGAATTTATTCTTAAGCAGGCAAAGCATAACGCGTTTCGACCCCAAAATGGGTCTTAGTCATATGCTGGATTTAAATACACTTCGGTCTTAAACAGTGAAGAAGGACGTGACAAAGGCCGTGTGAGGCTGAAACACATTGGTGAAGCGTTGCATGCATGATTAATAAATCATGAATACTGGATTCCAGAGTGCAGCGTCCTTAGTTTTGAAATATATATATATATACATATATAGATATACATATTTGCCGAAATGCATTATGCTACGCTGCAACCTGTGAATAAAGGACTTCCCTCAAAACTCCCCGCTGTGTCCTTGGATTGCTTTCTGAGTGAAGTGGTCGTTTTAGTGAGATATTTTCGCGCTTGCCAGTAGCGCGATACAAGGACTTGTCCAACAAGTAGTCCTGGAATATGCTGGCACACAACTGTTTTGCACCAAGGGATTGGTATTTCCAGTGACCGCCTCGAAAACAGACCTTGCCAGCGGCTGCTGCCATTGGCAGACTGTGATTTCACGGGGAAGTGAGTGTGATTTCAGCTCGCTTCACAGCCCGGTTTGTTCCCAATTTTGAGGCTGGACGTAGGGGATTTGAGGGGGACCTGAACACAGATATTGTGCGATCACCAGCTGCTACACGGCCCCCCCTTTGCAAGGCAATTTCAGCGCTCACAGGAGCAACATCAGATCCTGCTGTGGTACTAACCAAATCCAGTGCATGGTGGGAACTGTAGTCGGGCATTGAACTACATCTTCCTGATTGCAGCAGGGTCAGCTGACCTCCCACCAATGGGAGCGCCACAGGAGATTCAAAGGTGGGAGATGGTGATAACGAGTTGACAGCGGCATCTGAGGAAGGCTTTTGCCGAAATGCATTATGCTACGCTGCAACCTGTGAATAAAGGACTTCCCTCAAAACTCCCCGCTGTGTCCTTGGATTGCTTTTGGAGTGAAGTGGTCGTTTTGGTGAGATATTTTCGCGCTTGCCAGTAGCGTGATACAAGGACCCGTCCAACAAGTAGTCCTGGAATATGCTGACACACAACTGTTTTGCACCAAGGGATTGGTATTTCCAGTGACCGCCTCGAAAACGGACCTTGCCAGCGGCTGCTGCCATTGGCAGACTGTGATTTCACGGGGAAGTGAGTGTGATTTCAGCTCGCTTCACGGCCCGGTTTGTTCCCAATTTTGAGGCTGGACGTAGGGGACTTGAGGGGGACCTGAACACAGATATTGCGCGATCACCAGCTGCTACATGGCCCCCCCTTTGCAAGGCAATTTCAGCGCTCACAGGAGCAACATCAGATCCTGCTGCGGTACTAACCAAATCCAGTGCATGCTGGGAACTGTAGTCGGACATTGAACTACATCTTCCTGATTGCAGCAGGGTCAGCTGACCTCCCACCAATGGGAGCGCCACGGGAGATTCAAAGGTGGGAGATGGTGATAACGAGTTGACAGCGGCATCTGAGGAAGGCTTTTGCCGAAATGCATTATGCTATGCTGCAACCTTTGAATAAAGGACTTCCCTCAAAACTCCCTGCGGTGTCCTTGGATTGCTTTCGGAGTATAGTGGTCGTTTTGGTGAGATATTTTCGCGCTTGCCAGTAGCGCGATACAAGGACCCGTCCAACAAGTAGTCCTGGAATATGCTGGCACACAACTGTTTTGCACCAAGGGATTGGTATTTCCAGTGACCACCTCGAAAACAGACCTTGCCAGCGGCTGCTGCCATTGGCAGACTGTGATTTCACGGGGAAGTGAGTGTGATTTCAGCTCGCTTCACGGCCCGGTTTGTTCCCAATTTTGAGGCTGGACGTAGGGGACTTGAGGGGGACCTGAACACAGATATTGCGCGATCACCAGCTGCTACACGGCCCCCCCTTTGCAAGGCAATTTCAGTGCTCACAGGAGCAACATCAGATCCTGCTGCGGTACTAACCAAATCCAGTGCATGCTGGGAATTGTAGTCGGACATTGAACTACATCTTCCTGATTGCAGCAGGGTCAGCTGACCTCCCACCAATGGGAGCACCAAGGGAGATTCAAAGGTGGGAGATGGTGATAACGAGTTGACAGCGGCATCTGAGGAAGGCTTTTGCCGAAATGCATTATGCTACGCTGCAACCTGTGAATAAAGGACTTCCCTCAAAACTCCCCGCTGTGTCCTTGGATTGCTTTCGGAGTGAAGTGGTCATTTTGGTGATATATATATATATATATATATATATATCACTAAAAAAAACATAGGTTTTACGGACAGTTATAGTTAGTTGGACATTTCACTTGTACAAAACCCGTGAAATTCCCCTGTTATAGTTAGTTCAGCTAACTATAACTCACGCCCCCGCAATGCACTGCTGATGATGTCACATATTACATCACTCATGACATGGTCAGTGACATCACTGATGACATCACTGATGACATCTCAAATGACATCACTGATGACATCATCCAGTGACTGTGTGTTTCTATGAAGTTTAAATATGTTTAATATATATGCCAAGGTGTATTGAAGAATGAGTGGGTGTATAAGTGTCTGGATGGATGATTTAGTAGGTGCGTGACTGACTCTATAAGTGAGTGATTAAACGTATCTTACTGAATGCATGGGTTAGTGACTAAACTGTGTGAATGTCTGTATCAGTCTGCCTGTTGGTGTGTAAGTGGCTGCATGGGTTTGTGAATAGCTACATGAGTGTCTATATGAGTTATTGATTGGTTGTCTGAGTATCTGTATGGGTGCCTGAGTGTTTGTGTGGGTGGGGTGTGTGTGACTCTGTGCATAGATGTGTGAGTGGGTGATTCACTGGGTGCATGGTTTCAAGAGTGCATCTGTGATGGACTGTATGGGTGGGTGTGTGTGTGTATGGGTGTGTTAGTGAGTGAATGTATATCTCAGTCGTACATGTGTGAGTAACTACATATGTGAAAGGCAGTATATATGTGTGTTGGAGTATATAAATGGCTGTAAGTGAGAGTGTGTGATTGTGAGAGTGGCTGTATGGATGAGTGTGTACTTGTATCAGTGATTGTATAAGAGCGTAAGAATGTGCTAGTATTTGTATGAGTAAGTGAGCTGGTGTGTGTATAACTGTATAGGTGAGTAAATGGCAGTGTGATTAATTATTTGCATGACTGACTAGGTGTGTGAGTACCTCTATGGATGAGTGGCGGTGTGTGAGTGTCTATGTAGGTGTATGAGTGCATATGATAGTCCTGTACTGAGTGACCGTAAGTATGAGTGACTGTACAGGTGAGTGAGTGGATGTGTGTGTAGACCTAAGAATAAGTGAGTGTGTATGTAGTTATTGGTGTTGGAGTGTCTATGGTTTTGACAATGGCAGTCTGTAATTTACAGTGGGTGTATCAAAAGTTATATTAGGGTGTGAGAAGATGCATCAAATTATCACATGGATGATGTCATCAGTGATGTCATTTGAGATGTCATCAGTGATGTCATCAGTGATGTCACTGACCATGTCATGAGTGATGTAATATGTGACGTCATCAGCAGTGCATTGCGGGGCGCGAGTTATAGTTAGCTGAACTAACTATAGCGGGGGAATTTCACGGGTTTTGTACGAGTGAAATGTCCAACTAACTATTACTGTCCGTAAAACCTATGGTTTTTTCAGTGAATTTCAAAGGTTTTTTAAATGCTAATTTCTAACTATAACGTGCTTGAAACCTATGGTTTTTTCAGTGAATTTCAAAGGTTTTTTAAATGCTAATTTCTAACTATAACGTGCCTGAAACCTATGTTTTTTAAGTGAATTTCAAAGGTTTTTTAAATGCTAGTTTCTAACTATGCCTATAGAGGTAGGACATGTGAAGAAAGAAGAAAAAACGCACAGAAAGAAGCAAAAGAAATGCAGAAAGAAGCAACAGAAGTCCACAAAGACGAAGAAAAGTGCAGGAAGAAGCAAAAGATGTGCAGAAAGAACCAACAGAGGAGCAGAAAGAGGCCTTGTTCCAAAATCACCCTGTGCCCACAACTTTTTCCGACGTGTACTGTTGGTAACTGACTCTGACTAACCAGAGCCAGTGCTATGCTAAAACACACTTAGAATACAGTGAAAACACCTACATACACTAGGGAACACTATGCGTTGGGGTACCCCTGTGATTAGCATGACCTCCTCTGTAAGTCCCTAGTACATAATAGGGCAGGGGGATTAAAACTACCTTTTAAAACGCGCTACAGGGCGCGTTTGCACAGTGGTGAAGGGAGGGGGGGCCTGAGGTGACATGTGTGCAAACGCGCCCCGTGGCACGTTTTAAGTTGCGGGATTAAGTCCCCTTGAATGCTGAGTGTCCCTGGGGCCCAACTAGCCCCCCAGGTACCTACAGTTAGGACCACAGAGCTGAGTTGCAGAGAGGCGTTCCGAGGCCTCGCACCTTTTTTCACCTCTCTGCAACGCAACTCTGTTGTGCTTACTGAAGGTACCTGGTGGGCTAGTTGGACTCCAGCGACCCTCAGGATTGCCAAGAGCCCTCCTGCACCATTATTTTTTTAAAGCCCCGGGGGGGTGGCGGTCCCCGGGGCTTGGGGGGGCCTTAGAGGCCCCCCCACACATAAAAATCAAAAACCCCGCATGCCCCCGGGACTTGGCCCACCCGGGGGCCAAATAGCATCGAAGCGCGGGAGACCGCACTTCGATTTTTTTTTTATTGTCGGGATCCACGCACCCAGTGCGTTTTTGCCGATTTAAAAAAAAAAAAATTTTTTTTGTTCCCTGGGGGTCCTTGTGGGACCCCTTGAGCAGGCTCTAGGGGTCAGGGTGTTTCTACCCTGCCCCTTTTGCGTTTTGCGTGATTGTTTTACTGCTTTCTTGTGCCTCGGTTCTACCGAGGCACAAGATGGCTGTCAACACTTCCTGGTTTGGAGTGTTGACAGCCAATTAGCATACAGCTCGTGATCGGGAGGGTACACGGACCCTATATATATATGTGATTTTACTTGTGATTTTCTCAGGAACTACTGAACGGATTTACACCATTTAAGCAAAAGGCACGACTCTGAACCAAGGGCTACCTTTTTGGCAAATTTGGTGTAATTCCGTTCAGCAGTTCGGGCTGTAGCTGCGATGAAAGGCCCCCACTTGACGAATTACCCCGAGACTTTCAAGATAGGAGCGGACCGGAGTGGGCCACAAAGTTTGAAAATTTCGCGAAGATTCGTCAACCGGCGCCAAAGTTATTTCAAATAGAATGTTGCGGATTTCCTATGGAAAATAGGTCCTAACTATAACTATCTACTGGCGACCGCCAGTAGATAATATATATATGTATATATATATATTCATCCAAATTTGGCACGCAAAAAATCCGAACCTTCATAGGGCGGCCAGTGCATCTGGTGCGAGGCTTCCAGTGAACATACCATCCATTCCTCCTTTTACATTAAAAGAGGTGCACCAACACTGGTTGGGTTGCCAATCGAAACACTTTAATGGTGGAACAACACGGAGGCAAGAGGCTTCCTATTCCCAACGTTTCTGCTCATGGGAGCCTTGATCACGGGAGGCAGTCTGTCTGAATTTTAAACAGCCCACGTGGTTTCCTTTTTAACAGCGCGGGCCGTATTCTCACACAGAGTGCGCACAGGGAAAGATTTCTGACTTTAAAAGGTGAAAAGTGCAGTTGTTTCAATGTTCGTAAATAACCATAATGCACCCAAACTTCTTCTTTATATGTCCATCCCTGGGCAGTAGGTAGTTATAGTTAGGACCTCATTTCTATTCAAAAAGCGTTTTTTGTTTTGCCAATATCTTAGGCGCCGGTTGACGAAACTTCGCAAAATTTTCAAAACTAAGGGGGCACTCCGGTCAGCTCCTGTCTTGAAACTTTCGGGGTGATTCGTCAAGCGGGGGCCGAGAAAAAAGGGGGTCCCAAAACACGTTTTCCCCATGTTAATTTCCATAGGAAATTTTAGACACGGCTACAGCCCGAACTGCTGAACGGAATTACACCAAATTTGGCAAAAGGTAGGTCTTGGTTCAGAAAGCGACCTTTTTTTGAAATGGTGTAAATCCGTTCAGTAGTTCCTGAGAAATTTAAAAAAGAAAAATATCGATATCTGAGCACCGAGGAGGAGTTGCGACTCCTTCCGAGCACGAGCTTCACTCTGATTGGCTGTCAACACTCCAAACCAGGAAGTGTTGGCAGCCATCTTGTGACTCGGTAACCGAGTCACAAGAAAAAAGTAAAAAAAAAGATGAAAAACAAGAAAAGGGGTCAGGGTACAAACACCCTGACCCCCTAGGCCTGCTCAGGAGATCCCACAAGGACCCCCAGGGCCACAAAAAGCATTTTTTTTTAAAAAATCGTCCGAATTCGGGCTCCCGCGCTTTGTTTTTTAAAGCCCCCGGGTGGGCCAGGTCCCAGGCGAACTCACCAATTAATTTGCGGGGGCCCGCAGGGGCCCCCGCAGCCCCGGGGATCACCACCTCCCCGGGGCTTATTTAATTGTATGCGGGGGCACTGTGGCCCCCTGCAGCCCCGGGGACCGCCACCTCCCCAGGGCTTTAAAAATAAATGCGTGGGGGGTCCCAATCCCCCCCACGCTGCCCCAGGGACCGCCACCTCTCCGGGGCTTTGATAATGAAACGCGGGGGGCACACGCCCCCCCCGCAGTTGCAGGGTCTGCCACCTCCCCGGGGTTCTGTTTTAAAAAAAAGATGTGTGGGGGGGCAAGAGCCCCCCCACATGCCCCGGGGACCACCACCTCCCCGGGGAACATACTCATTAAAAATGTGGGGGTCCGTAGCAGACCCCCAGGCCCCAGGGACCACCACCTCCCCGGGGTTTTGAAAATGCTGGGAGGGGGGCCGCGCGGCCCCCCTCCTGGTGCCCTTGATTGCCCTGGGGACCGCCACCCCCCAGGGCCGGCTCCTGCAATGTCCCGGGGTGCCCACCCCCGGGACATTGCTGTTTGCTATGGCAGGGCGGGAGCACGGCTCCCGCCCTGCCAGAGCAAACTCTGCTTTGCTTCATTGAAGCGAGAGCAGGAAATCCTGCTCTCGCTTCAATGAAGCAAAGCAGGATTGCTTTTGCACAAGGGGAGCTGCATGTCAGCCGCTCCCCTTGTGCTAAAGCAATGCCGGCTCCTGCAGGAGGCGGGGAGCTGGCGGGACTGTGGGGGCATTGGGTCTACCCCCACGGTCCCCAACAGAGAGGCCAGGCCCCGGGGGATGGGGTCCCCGGGGCCAGAAGTGGCCTGGGAGGGGGGCCACGCGGCCCCCTCCCCAATATTTAAAAAACAAACAAACAGGAAAGGCCGGCCCCGGGGGATGGGGTCCCCAGTGCCATAATTGGCCTTAGGAGGGGGGCCACGCAGCCCCCCTCCAAATATAAATTAAAAAAAAATGCAATTCTGCCCATGCCCCGGGGGATGGGGTCCCCGGGGCCGATATTGGCCTCAGGAAGGGGGCCACGCGGCCCCCTTCCCGTTTTTGTCTTCTTTTCTTTTTATATAAAAAGGGGTCAGGCCCTGGGGGATTGGGGTCCGCAGGGCCCCAAAAATTGTAAAAGAAGGGGGGCCACAAAGCCCCCCTTCTAAAAAATAAACAAAGCCGGCATCTCCCCGGAGGCCCGCCCCCTCCCTGCACCACTCTGCAAAAGCACCCCCTGGTGCGTTGTAAGTTGGGAAATTAATTCCCCTTGAATACTGAGGGTCCCTGGGGGCCAACTAGCCCACCAGGTACCTCCAGTATGCGCCACAGAGCTGCGTTGCAGAGAGGTGGTCCGAGGCCGTGCCCCTTTTTACACCACTCTGCAAACGCACCTCTTGGCGCACTGGTGGTGGGGCAATGAGGTCCTCTTGTGTCCTGAGGACCTCAGGACACAAGTGGACTTCATCCCCCGAGCAGCAGTGCACCAGGAGCTGCGTTTACAGAGTGGTGTAAAAAGGGGGCGTGGCTTCCGACCACTGTCAGCAATCCAGGTGTGTGGCGCTTACTGGAGGTACCTGGTGGGCTAGTTGGCCTCCAGGGACCCTCAGGAATGAAGGGGACTTAATACTCCAACTTAGAACGTGCCAGGAGGCTCGTTTGCAGAGTGGTGGGGAAAGGGGGCGTGTCCTTTGTCCACCTCTCAGCAATCCCACTGTGTGGGGCTTACTGGAGGTAAGAGGTAGGCTAGTTGGCCCCTAAAGGACCCCCAGCAGCGAAGGGGACTTCAATCCCCATCCAAGTGCGTTCCAGAAAATGCGTTTGCAGAGTGGTGGGGAAAGGGGCGTGGCCTGCTATGACAACTTAGCAATCCTGCTGTGTGGGACTTACTGGAGGTAATAGGAGGAGTAGTTGGCCCCCAAGGATGTCCTTGGGGGCCAACTACCCCTCTTGTCACCTCCAGTAAGTCCCACACAGTGGGATTGCTAAGACGTCTTCGGAGGCCATGCCCCCCTTTCTCCACCACTCTGCAAACGCGCCTGCTGGCAGACTACGGGATGGGGGAACAAGTCCAATTTACTCCTGAGGGACTTTGGGGGCCAAGAAGCCCTCCTGGTACCTCCTGTAAGTCCTACGCAGCGGAATTCCTGAGCGCTGGTCGGAGGCCCAGCACCCTTTCTCCACCACTCTGCAAACGCGACTACCAGTTAAAGAAGTGTTTGCAATGTTATAGGTTTCGCATTTGCGAGAGTTAGAGCTATTGGCAATGTAAATGTAAAAGTTTTTTACTAATGTTTTTGGGAGTGGAGTGGATGTACGTTGTGTGTAGTGGAATTATGTGGTAGGTTGTGCAGTGAAATTATGTGGATAGAAAGTATGTAGTATTTATTTTATAGGAATTATGTAGAGTGGGATTATGTGTTATGGAGAGTAATTATGTGGTATGGTAGTCTGTGTTGTGGAGTGGTAATGTCAGGTTTAGTCTTCCTCATTTCCATAGAAGCTCAACTATGAACTCAATGAGACAAAAAAAGAAGGAATCACTGAGGAGCACTTCTGGCCCTAGTCAGAGGTATGAGCAGGGCCACTGGAATTATGCGATTGTTTGGCTGCACCGACTTTCGCACAGATATACATTTTCAGCATTAGCCACATAATTCATCATCTGCTCCCTAATCTGTAGATTTAAACAAAAAAAGCCTTGTTTCTAGCTCAAATGGCTCAAACGTTACCAAAAATGCAGCGACAAGTGTTACAGCGTGTTGGAAGGCCCTTTACAAACCTATAATGGTCACTTGTTACTTATTGCTAAATGTGGGTGCTAAATTGGTACTAATGGTGTGCAAGCCACTCTTGCTTCCTTCTGCGCCTCTCTCTGCACCTCTCTTGCCTCTTTCTGCATTTCTGTTGCTTCTTTCTGCACATTTCTTTCTTTTTCTGCACTTCTCTTGCCTCTTTCTGCAAATCTCTTCTACGTTCTGCATCTCTCTTGCCTCTTTCTGCATGTCTGTTGCCTCCTTCTGCACCCCATTTGCTTCTTTCTGCACCCTTCTTCCCTCTTTCTGCACAATTCTTCCCTCTTTCTGCACCTCTCTTGCCTTTTTCTGTACCCCTCTTATGTCTTTCTGCACCTTTTTTGCCTCTTTCTGCACCTCTGTTCCTTCTTTCTGCACTTCTTTTGTTTCTTTCTGCACCTGACTTGCTTCTTTCTGTACCCCTCTTGCCTCTCTCTCCACCCCTCTTCACTCTTTCTGCACTTCTGTTGCTTCTTTCTGCACCTATCTTGCTTCTTTCTACACCTCACTTGCCTCTTTCTGCACTTCTTTTGCTTCTTTCTACACCTCTGTTGCTTCTTTCAGCAATTCTCTTGCCTCTTTCTGCACTTCTCCTGCTTCTTTCTACGCCTCTGTTGCTAATTTCTGCACTTCTCTTGCCTCTTCTGCACCTCTGACTTAGAGGTAGTTTTAATCCCCCGCCCTATTATGTACTAGGGCCTAACAGGGGAGGTCATGCCAATCACAGGGGTACCCCAACCCATAGTGTACCCTAGTGTATGTAGGTGTTTTCACTGTATTCTAAGTGTCTTTCAGGATAGCACTGGCTCCGGGTCTGGTTAGTCAGAGTCAGTAACCACCAGTACCAGTCAGCAAAACGTTGTGGGAACAGGATGACTTTGCAACAAGGCCTCTTTCTGCACCTCTGTTGGTTCTTTGTGCATATCTCTTGCTTCTTTTTGCACCTTTCTTCGTCTTTCTGGACTTCTGTTGCGTCTTTCTGCATTTCTTTTGCTTCTTTCTGCGCATTTCTTCCTCTTTCTGCACATGTCCTACCTCTGTAGGAATAGTTAGAAATTAGCATTTAAAAAACCTTTGAAATTCACTGAAAAAACCATAGGTTTCAGGGACGTTATAGTTAGAAATTAGCATTTTAAAAACCTTAGAAATTCACAGAAAAAACCACAGGTTTCAGGGACGTTATAGTTAGTTTGACATTTCACTCGTACAAAACCAGAGAAATTCGGCCGTTATAGTTAGTTGAGCTAACTATAACTCATGCCCCCGCAATGCACTGCTGATGACGTCACATATTACATCATTCATGACATGGTCAGTGACATCACTGATGACATCTCAAATGACATCACTGATGACATCATCCAGTGACTGTGTGTTTTTGTAAAGTTTAAATATGTTTTATATATATATATATATATATATATATATATATGCCAAGCTGTATTGAAGTATGAGTGGGTGTATGAGTGTCTGAATAGATGATTTGGTAGGTGTGTGACTGACTGTATAAGTGAGTGATTAAACGTGTCTTACTGAATGCATGGGTTAGTAAGAGAACTGTGTAAATGTCTGTATCAGTCTGTCAGTTGGTGTGTAAGCGGCTGCATGGGTTGATGAGTAGCTACTTGAGTGTCTATATGGGTTATTGGTTGGTTGTCTGAGTATCTGTATGGGTGCCTGGGTGTCTGTGTGAGTGGGTGGGGGTGTGTTACTCTGTGCATAGATGTGTGAGTGGGTAATTAACTGGGTGTATGGGTTCAAGAGTGCATCTGTAAAGGGCTGTATGGGTGGGTGAGTGTGTGTATGGGTGTGTTGGTGAGTGAATGGATGTCTCAGTGGTACATGTGTGAGTAAGTACATATGTGAAAGGCAGTGTATATGAGTGTTGGAGTATATAACTCACTATATATGAGTGAGTGATTGTGAGAGTGGCTGTATGGATGAGTGTGTGCTTGTATCAGTGATTGTATAAGAGAGTAAGTATGTGTTAGTATCTGTATGAATAAGTGAGGTGGTGTGTGTATAACTGTATAGGTGAATAAATGGGAGTGTGAATGATTCTTTGCATGATTGACTAGGTGTGTGAGTAACTCTATGGATGAGTGGCGATGTGTGAGTGTCTGTATAGGTGTATGAGTGCAAATGATAGTGCTGTATTGATAAGTGACTACATGTATGAGTGACTCTATGGGTGAATGAGTGGACGTGTGTGTAGACCTAGGAATCAGTGAGTGGGTATGTAGTAACTGGTATTGGTGTGTCTATGGTTTCAAAAATGGTAGTCTGTATTTTAGAGTGGGTGTATCAAACGTTATATTAGGGTGTGAGGAGGTGCATCAGATTATCACGTGGATGATGTCATCAGTGATGTCATCAGTGATGTCACTGGCCATGTCATGAATGATGTAATATGTGACGTCATCAGCAGTGCATTGCGGGGGCGTGAGTTATAGTTAGCTGAACTAACTATAACAGCCGAATTTCTCTGGTTTTGTACGAGTAAAATGTCAAACTAGCTATAACGTCCCTGAAACCTGTGGTTTTTTCAGTGAATATATATATGTATTTTGGGGCTGGACGTAGGGGACCTGAGGGAGCCTCCAACACTGTTATTTTGAAATCACCGGCCACCACATGGCCCCCCCTTTGCGAGGCAATTTTCAGCGCTATTAGTAGATCCGGCTGCAGGACTTACCTGAACAGTGCATGATGGGAATTGTAGTTGTACATTAGGCTTCATTCCCCAGATGGCAGCAGGATCAGCTGATCTCCCACCAATGGGAGCGCCACAGGATATTCAAAGGAGGGAGCAGGTGACAACGAGTTATCAGCGGCATCTGAAGAAGGCGGAAATGCCGAAATGCATCATGCTGTGCTGAGAACGAGTGAATAAAAGGCTTCCAAAGAATCCCCATCGTGTCCTTGGACTTCTTTGCAGAAAGGTGGTCGTTTGGTGATATTTTTCACGCTTGCCAGTAGCGCGATACAAGGACCCGTCCATTAAGTGTCCTGGGAGATGCTGGCAACTCGGACTTGTGCATCAAGGGATTGATATATCCCAGTGACCGCCTCGAGAACGGACCATACCAGAGGTTGCTCAGCCTGTGACTGCACGGGGAGGTGAGCGCGATTTCAGCTTGCCTCACTGCCTGGTGTGTTCTCATTATTGGGGCTGGACGTAGGGGACCTGAGGGAGCCTCCAACACTGTTATTTTGAAATCACCGGCCACCACATGGCCCCCCCTTTGCGAGGCAATTTTCAGCGCTATTAGTAGATCCGGCTGCAGGACTTACCTGAACAGTGCATGATGGGAATTGTAGTTGTACATTAGGCTTCATTCCCCAGATGGCAGCAGGATCAGCTGATCTCCCACCAATGGGAGCGCCACGGGATATTCAAAGGAGGGAGCAGGTGACAACGAGTTATCAGCGGCATCTGAAGAAGGCGGAAATGCCGAAATGCATCATGCTGTGCTGAGAACGAGTGAATAAAGGCTTCCAAAGAATCCCCATCGTGTCCTTGGACTTCTTTGCAGAAAGGTGGTCGTTTGGTGATATTTTTCACGCTTGCCAGTAGCGCGATACAAGGACCCGTCCATTAAGTGTCCTGGGAGATGCTGGCAACTCGGACTTGTGCATCAAGGGATTGATATATCCCAGTGACCGCCTCGAGAACGGACCATACCAGAGGTTGCTCAGCCTGTGACTGCACGGGGAGGTGAGCGTGATTGCAGCTTGCCTCACTGCCTGGTGTGTTCTCATTATTGGGGCTGGACGTAGGGGACCTGAGGGAGCCTCCAACACTGTTATTTTGAAATCACCGGCCACCACATGGCCCCCCCTTTGCGAGGCAATTTTCAGCGCTATTAGTAGATCCGGCTGCAGGACTTACCTGAACAGTGCATGATGGGAATTGTAGTTGTACATTAGGCTTCATTCCCCAGATGGCAGCAGGATCAGCTGATCTCCCACCAATGGGAGCGCCACGGGATATTCAAAGGAGGGAGCAGGTGACAACGAGTTATCAGCGGCATCTGAAGAAGGCGGAAATGCCGAAATGCATCATGCTGTGCTGAGAACGAGTGAATAAAAGGCTTCCAAAGAATCCCCATCGTGTCCTTGGACTTCTTTGCAGAAAGGTGGTCGTTTGGTGATATATATATATATATATATATACATATATATTTAGAAACCCCGAGGTCGTATGCCAAATGTTTTATAATTGTCTCCTGAACCCCAAGATAGCAATACAGGAACATATTACGCATGTTCCTCATCTTGATTTGTTAATTTATATTAGTTCTCTTTCACTTTAGCACTCATTGTTTCCCTGAAACTGCAGATCTGTCTGTAAATGTTTTGAGAAATGTGTGTTTTTGTTGTGGATAATGTGTTAATATTTCAAATGAGTTTTGTGTAACAATATGTTTTAATGTAAATCAAATTTAAACACAAAGCACATTCCAAGGAAATTAAAGACATGCTTTTAAAAATAGCTTTTCCTTTATGGTTTATTGACGTTATAAAGTAGGTTTTGCAAAACATTTATGATGAAAAAAAATAAAGTGCAGTGTGGGACAGTGTAACTTTTTGCTGAGGGTTCTGTATTTAACATTTTTATTTTCACACACTGTGGAGGATTCATTGGTACATGCGTGCTCCATGGATAGGCCGGGAAGGGTGAGCTTGTGAGGTGGGCTGATTAATGGTCTAAGATCAGCAGTATAATTGTGAAAGTGTTTCTTTAACAGGACTGAAAGAAAGAGGAAATGCTGTGTCTGACATTTTATTTATCTAGCAAAGCTAAATATCCTGCAAATGAATTCAGCACTGGGAATGGGAAACAATTCATAGTTAGACCACTTGTCTATGAAATACAAGTTTTGAAACTACGGACATATATTCAGTAGGAAGGCTTAACCATGAAATATGCATATGGTTTTCATACTAAGGAAAAACCTTGGTTGTTTAAAAAAAAACTCCGAAACCTACAGATATAGTTAAAGTAAATTTATGGTTTTAAAAATAAAACAAGCTAAAAATTCCTGAAATTAGCCAGTTATGTTTATATATGTAAACCATAACTCAACCCAGTTATGTAACGCTCATGACCTCACACAAGGCATCTTTGATGACATTTTAAGTGGAATAATTGATTGCATCACTGATGGGATCTCAGATGACATCACTGATGAGGTGACATATTACATCACCAATTATAGCATTGACTATTGATATCTTTTGGCTAGGCCCTGCAACCAAACTTCACTCTGAACGACCTTTAGACAACACACCAATCACCCACAGGGCCTGGTTCCTGTAGTTTTTATTAAATAAATAAATAATATATATTCATGTAGTCAAAGACCTACCTAAGGGTCTAAGGCCCTCAATTGGGTCTTAGTCACTGTGAGCCCAGCCCATGGTCTATGAACCCAGTGAAAACATTTACATTTTATTTTATTGACCTGGCATGGTCCCTTTGAGGGCCATCCACATGGACCAGGGGATGTTCTCACTGCTCCCCTATGGTCTCCTTCCTTTTTTCCGTGGGTGGAGACCAAGTCCACCATTACATAATGGGACCATGCCAAAAACAAGGCTGTGTTTTCCCTGTAAAGCTCTGAGTGGCATCAAAAAGATAAAGCTCCAGTTGAGTATGATGTCACTCAGCACCATGACGTGAAAAACATCCCTTTTATTCATATTCACCCATCTACAATTTCAAGTTATTAATAGGCCTGGGCATGAAATTCCGCTCCGCTTGTGGAGTTTGCAGAGTTTTTCCCAACTTCGTGCTCCGAGTAGAGTGCGGAGCCCCGAAAAACTCCTCATAGTGTAGCAGAGTTTTTTCTCTCCCTCAGCTCACCAGTGTTAAGTTGGCAAGCAAAAAACATCTTACTCCAGACCACCTCCCGGCAAGATTTCTCAAAGTGGGAAGTTGTAACTGGTCGCTACCACTCATGTTGAGAAACCTGCTTGCATTGAGGAAGCTGGCGCTCGAGTGGAACATCTACTCGAGCAGCAGAATGAAGCAGCGCCCTCTTGCGCTGCACGTGGTGTTATTCATGCTGATTTTACAGCGTGGGACAAGCACCTGATGCTTAAAATCAACACGAGCAGTGCGAGGTATCGCACTCCATTGCTTGTGGAACTCCGCATTGCATGGTGGAGTTTTTTCATCACTTCGTCGAGTTCCGCATGGCGGAACTCCACCCATGCCTAGTTATTAATGACCCTTCATTTCATCTACCGTTGCTGTCATATGCTGTGCATGCCAGAAGAGACATGGAGGAGCCATACAAAACATGCCCTCACATGCTTCAGCTCCCTGCCTCATCTTAAACTAGGCGCCCTGCCACCTAAACCACCACTCCCTTGCCATGCCTCCTATCCCCTTCCCAAATTAAATAAATAAATATATAAGTGGCATATGATAACACTCTGCCACACTCAGCATTTGCCCTCCACATCCCATCCCCTCTTTTGCCCCCATAAAAAAATGAGATTCCTTCCTTCCCACCCACACCAGCCTCCGTTGAGAGATTCCTGCCTTCCCACCTCCACTATCTGCTGTGCATTCATCCTCCCTCCGAACAAGAGGCGTGTTCTCTGCTCTCCAAAAAGCAGAGAGCTAGTGCTGTCCTAGCAGGATCTCTGAGAGATGAGTAAGTGCAGCTTTCAGTTCCTTGACTGCATGGTGAGCAGACACCCATGGCTGAGAGGAAAGATGGTCGTTGATGGAGGCAAAGCACATTCCAGATTTTCCTACCTCATTAGCTTCTACAGAGCCCAGTAAGAGGTGGAAGAAGGTTGGTGAGACCAATAGCTACCATTCCACACTAAGGTTGCTGGAGACCCGAGTGAGTTCGAGGGAAGAGGGGAAGAAAGGGTTTCCCCTTATAAAGTAACGGCATTGAGAAACAAATTTTATTTTTCACTGCTGCTAATCAATAGCAATATATTGCAGAAAAAATATATGAATATACATAATTTTGTTGATAATAGAAAATATTTGCTAAAGATTGGCTCATCCACATTCAACTTATCTTGCAGACTTTTGCAAAAATCCATTAAGGGGGTCAAAAGTTGTAACGGGGTCCCAAAGTGTTCATTGCTTGTTATGTCCCTAAAGAATGCTGACCATTGTTTTAACCAATCATTAATGTAGTGATGTCATCTGGTCTGAATAATTATGCTTTCTTGTTTAGTGAAAAAAGAGTTCAGCTTTTTTTTTACCTAACTTTAAAATCAAAAATGGAAAAATCCAGAAATGTGATTGGTCAAGGGATGAATTTGTTTGGGGTTGTGAAGCCTAACAACCTAACTGGTTGAATGCAGCTGAAATGTTTGTTGCAGCAGTCATTTCGCAAGGCATGGGGTTGTGTGCATCCTGTGTTATTGAAAGGATATTTTGAAGCATCAGAGGGAGCTGGTGGAGAGTCCCCGTGCCCAGGGAAGTTATGGAACAGTGCTAGAGGTGTGCAAAATTTATTGTAGTTTTTGTTTGTAAAAATGAAGTGAAAGTATGCAAAATTTTGCAAACTTATTTCCCTGCATCTTCGGTAAAAATTGATTGGGAAGGCCGACATTGCAGTCAAACGTTATAATGTTATGCAGGATATCTGCAAGGGGACTGTCTTGAGGAGAAAATGTTTCAAGCAAGGTTATTTTATTTCTGCAAGTTTGCTCTGCTTGTTCTGGAGGGTTGAGAAGTAGCTTTAGGGCAATCTTTAATGGGAAAAGTGATGGCGCATCTCAACATTTGCTGCAGAGGACTTTCCATAATAGAAGAGAAAGTAAAATGAATCATTAATGGAGTAAAGGACGGTTGCTTGGGGATTAAGTGATGCTTTAAGTTTGAAGAGAGTGAAAATTGTGTGTACATCAAAGTTGATGAATATGTTGATTGGTGAAGAGTATTGAGGAAAGACAACAAAGAGACTGCTGCAATAACTGAGGTAGGGTATGACCATGATGTTGGTCAGGAATTTGTTGTTGTGACATGGGAAGTTTAGGTCAGTCTTTTGGATGTTCAGTTTTTGACACTACTTAGCAGTAGCAGTAAAGAATGAAAACTTAACACTGGATTCAAATTGAAATCAGAGATTTTTGGCAGAACAAGAAAGTGTGAATTTGTCAGGGTGATTTATTTATTGAGACAACTGGGACAGAGATTGCTTGGAAGTAGTTCTCTGTCTTGATTGAAGTCCTCATAAAGAAGTGGGTGTCCCTGGTTTCGCAAAGCTATGAGACAAGTAACTGAGATTCAATTTTGGAGGTCAAGGATGAGGAAAATAAGATCTGCATGTCAACATCAACATCTGATAAGAGGAGCTGTAAGAAAAATTATGTCTTTCGGGGGAGGTGAAGTACAGGTAAAAAGAGAGGGGAGATGGACCTTCAAAAATGAACACAAAACTCCTGGTGAGGACTTACCATTGACGTATATGTTTGTAACAGTACTTCAAGCACTTCCTTTGCATTGCCAAGTTAATTTGCCACTCCCCACTTAGAATCCTTGTGGCACTTACATCTGCATACTGCTCTTCTTATAATAAATACCATTTACAAGTATCCTTTTTCTGCAATGACTTATCAAGTCTTAATTTCCATCATCAATCTGGAAACTGTACTAAAGTTGTGGAGCCTGCAATAAGACTTCTGTGAAATACAGTGCCGAAGGTTGACTATCTCAGTCAGGTGAAAAGAGTGTGTAATGAGGTCCACCACTTATAATAATGTAAAGGTGGTGAATACATTGTAAATGAAAGTTATAACGATAACTTTAGAATTTTTGAAGTTTGTGTGGTTTAAACTTGGTTTGTATAGGGGAAAAAGGTTTCCTAACTATAACTAAGCTTTAACCTTTTTTTTCCATTGATTCTCAATGTTTTTCAAAATTGTTAATAAAAATGTGTTCCATATCGTAGAGTCCAGTGTCACAAGTGGAGAGATGTTATTTGGAGTGTCGTACAGTGGAGGAGAGCATTTTAGTGGAGTATTGTAGATTGGAACAGAGTGGAGTGTTATAGAGTGTAATGGCACGGTGTCCCACATAGTGGAGGTAAATATCATAGACTGGAGCAGTTGAGCTGTACAGTGGAATGGCAGTGCCGTAGACTGTCATAGAGTGGAGTAGAGTGTTTTAGAGTGGAGTAGGGTAAAGTAGAGTGTCATAGAGTGGAGTATTGTCAAGTGGAGTGTCGTAGAGTACAGTGGAGGAGACTGTTGTAGAGTGGAGGGTTGTGTCATATAGTGGAGTGGCATATCGTAGAGAGAAGTTGGGTATTGAGTAGCGTATTGTTGAGTCTCATACAGTGTAGTACAGTGGCATAGAGTGGTTGGGCACAGAGTGCAGTAGAGTGGCATAGAGTTTAGTACAGTGTTGTAGAGTGGAGTTACATACAGTAGAGTGGAGTGTCAGACAGTGGAGTGGCATAGAGTGGAGTATAGTACAATGGATCAGAGCAGGATAAAGTGTAGTATAGTGGGATGGAGTACACTGGAGTAGGGTACTGTAGAGTGGAGTAAAGTGTCATAGAGTGGAGTGCCATTGACTATAGTGGCATGGAGTACAGTAGAGTGGAGTGCCATAGCATACAGTTGAGTAAAGTGTCATAAATTGGAGTACTGTGTTGTACAGTAGAGTGTAGTGGGGTGTCGTACAGTATTAGAATGGAATGTAGACTACAGTAGAGTAGAGTGGCATACAGTCTAGTTGATTTTTGAAGAGTGGAGTGGTGTACAGTACAGTGTTGTAGAGTTTGGTAGAGTGGATTGGCATACAGTTTTATAGAGTGGCATACAGTGGAGAAGTAGAGTGCAGTAGTGTGTCAGAGTAGAGTGGAGTAAAGTGGGGTGCATTGGCATACAAGTAGTTATGTACAGTGTCATATAGTTGACTAGAGTATTGTAGAGTAGAGTAAAGTAGAGTGTTGCACAGTGGCATACAGTATAGTACAGTGTTGTACCGTGGAGTGAAAGGGTATAGACTGGAGTAATGTGTTGAGGAGTGATATACAGTGTTGTAGAGTTGCATAGAGTACAGTAGTGTGTAAAACAGTGGAGCTGTGTAGAGTGGATTGTTGTATAGTAGCGTAGAGTGAGTCAAGTCTCTAACAGCCAAATAAAGTTGAGTAGTGTAACGTAATGTGGAGTAAAGTACAATAGAGTGTATTTGTGTGTCATAGAGTAGAGTGGCATGGAGTGAAGGGTACTGGCATAGCGTAGGTGTTAAACTGTTATAACGTGGACTGGGGTCTTATACAGTAGAGGGGAGTGTTGTGTCATATAGAAAAGTGTCATATATTGGAATAGAGTGTTGTGCATTTGAGTGTACAGGTATAGAGTGGAGGATAGAGTTGGGCAAGGGAGTGTATGAGGATGGAGTGGAGTAGAATGTCATAGAGTGCCATGAAGTGTGGTATACTTTTATAGAGTGGAGTTATAGAAAGTGTAGGAGGTGTCATACAATGGAGTGGCATAGAGTGGAGTGGCGTACACTGTAGTGGCGTAGAGTGGATTACCGTAAAGTGGAGTAGCATACAGTGGAATAGCATACCGTGGAACACTGTACAGTGGAGTGTAGAAGAGTGGAGTGGCATCGAGTGGAATAGCATAGAGTGCAGTGGTGTACAATGGAGTGGCGTAGAGTTAAGTAGGGTTCAGTGGATGAGCATAGAGTGGGATGGCATACATTGAAGTGACGTAGCGTAAAGTCAAAGAAACTGTACAAATTGGAATGGTGTCTCACAGGAGAGTGGAGTGGTCTGTCACACAGTGTTGGAAAGTGTCGTAGATTGGAGTAGAGTGTTGAACAATAGTATAAGCATTGAGTTGAGTGCAAATTTTCACAGTCGATTGTACGGGTATAAAGTGGAGTATGATCTAGTAGAGTGGCATACTGCAGTAGGGTTTTGTAGACTGGAGTTAAATAGAGTGGAGGAGAGTACACTGGAGTGGCGTAGAGTGGAGTAGCGTACAGTGGAGTGGCATAAAGTGGAATAGCGTAGAGTAGAGTAGCATAGACAGGAGTGGCATACATTGGACTGGCGTAGAGTGTAATAGTGTATACTGTAGTAGCATACAGTGGAGTGGCATAAAGTGTAATAGTGTATAGTGTAGTAGCATACAGTGGAGTGGTGTACAGTGAAGTGGTGTAGGCTAGAGTGGTATATTGTGGGTTGGGGTAGAGCGTAATAGCATACAATGGAGTGGTGTACAGTGGAGTGGGGTAGAGTGGAATACCATACAGTAGAGGGGCAAAGATTGAAGTTGCGTACAGTTAATATCATGGGGGCCGATTCACAGAACTAATCTGAGACAAAATCCTAAACTTACTACTTTTGGTATTCACAGAAGGCATTTAGTAGTAGTAAAGTTAGGATTTTGTCTCAAGTTTGACTTAAGACAGACTTAAGACAGACTTAAGGCAGACGTAAGACAAACTTAGGACAAACTTAGGACAGACTTAAGACAGACTTAAGACAGACTTAAGACAAAATCCTAAGTTTACTACTACTAAATGCCTTCTGTGAATACCAAAAGTAGTAAGTTTAGGATTTTGTCTCAGATTACTTCTGTGAATCGGGCCCATAGAGTGGAGTGGGGTACAGTGGAATAGGGTAGGGTGGAGTACAGTGGCGTGGCATAGACTAGCATAGCATAGAGTCGAATAGCTTGGAGTAGAATAGCATAGAGTAGAGTGGCGTGCAGTGGAGTGTTGTAGACTAGAGTGGTGTACATTGGAGTGGGGTAGAGTGAAATAGCATATAGTGGAGTGGTGTCCAATGGATTAGCTTGGAATGGAGGAGCATAGAGTAGAGTGGTGTACAGTGGGGTCACGTAGTGTGGAAGAGTGTATAGTGGAGTGTCATACAGTGGAATAGTGTAGAGTGGAGTGGTGCACAGTAGAGTGGCATATACTGGAATAGCGTATAGAGGAGTAGTGCACAGTGCAGTGGCATACAATCAAGTGGTGTAGACTGGAATGGCATACACTAGAATGGGGGAGAGTGTAATAACATACAGTGGAGAGGCGTACAGTGGAGTGGTGTGGAATGCAATAGCATAGAATAGAATGGGGTAGAGTGGGGTGGCATACAGTGGAATATCATAGAATGGAGCGGCATACAGTGGAATGAGGTGTAGAGTTGAGCTGCATACAGTGTAATAGCGTAGAGTGAACTGGCATAGAGTGAAGTTGTGTAAAGTATAATAGCATAGAGTGAAGTGGCGTTGAGAGGAGTGTTATACAGTGGAGTGTTGTAGAGTATTATTGTGTGTAGTTAGCGTAGTAGTGTACAGTAGAGTGGTGTATAGTGGAGTGGTGTAAACTGGAGTGGCATCCAAGGGTGTGGGGTAGAATGTAATAGCATACAGTGGAGTGGCATGCATTAGAGTGCAACTAATTAGAATATCGTAGAATGAATTGTCGTAGAGTGGAGTGTCATACACTAGATTGGCAGAGAGTGGAGTAGTGTACTGTAGAGTAGTGTCCTGTGGAGTGGCCTACATTTGAATAGAGTAAAGTGGAGTGGCATACAGTAGAATGGTGTAGAGTGGAATAGCGTGTAATGAACTAGCATCCAGTGGAGAGGCATAGAGTGGAGAAGAGAAGAGTGGAACAGCATATAGTGAAGTGGCTACCATGGCGTGGCATCCAAATGTATTTGAAATTTAGCAGCAATGTAGATTATGGTTTGCAGAGTAATGCAAAACAGCAAATTGCGCTACCTTGTGTTTCTCCAGATTTACCAATCAATGCAGGGCCACACATGGTGGCCTTGTGTTGCTTTGTAAATCTGCCTTAAGTATGTGTTGCCTCTGTGAAACCATACATGATGCAAGCTCACTTCAATCCAATAATCCAGCTAGGCTTTAGTTATGTTTTGGGCCATGGTATACCGGGATAACTTAGCAGTACATCACAAAAATTACATCATCTCACAATGTGCAAAATGCTATAGGTCTGGAAAGTATTGTGCTGATTCGTCAAACAGGTGGAAGTTTTTTAGGGAGGTACTATCCAAGGAATTCCTATCTTTAGGCATACTAACTATAACTACAGAGTGGCAATCCAATTTAATGTGATTTCTTACTTTTTATCTATTGTATTTGTTATGTATTTGTTTATTGGTTTGCATAATCATGTGACCATAAATGTATCTTTTAGTTGGTCATGTAGTCATTCTGAAACTTTACATATGCAGTTTAGTTTGTTTTTTAGGCTTCCTAGCTACTGTTTGTAGGATTGTCCTACATATGAAGCCCAAATGAATGAAAGCCAATCATTGTTGTTATAAAAATTAAGATTTGTTTTCCTAATGGGCAATTATCATGTACTTTATATAGTAGTTTGTGTAGCTCACTACTAGGTCATTTTTCCATTTTGTTTCACAGGAGTACATAAGGAAGATGGCTTTTGTTTGGCTTGTTGGACACAGCTTTATTTTGTGAGCCAGGGAGCATGCAAAGGAATATATTTATGCAGATTAAGATGTATTCTATTCATTCTGTATTTGTTTATAGGTTTCCGTTAGCATGTGACCATAAATGGGTCTTTCAGTTGTTCATGTAGTAAATCTGAAAATTTGCATATGCAGGCTAGTGTATTCTTTGGGCTTTCTTGCTACATTTAGTAGGATTGTGATACATATGAAGGCCAAAACGAATAAAAGGCAATCATTGTTATTATTGTTATAGAAATTGGAGGTTATTATTTTTTCCTTGTGGCTAATTATCATGTCCTCTAAATAGGAGTATGTGTGGCTCACAGATAGGGCAATTTTTCATTTTGTTGGACAGGGGTGCATAAGAAAGATGGTTTTTGTTTGGCTTGTATGGCCAGTTTTATTTTGTGAGCCAGAGAGCATGCAAAGAAAACTTATGTAAATTAAGATGCATTCTATTTGTTATGTATTTCTTTATAGGTGTCCATTAGCATGTGACTATAAATGGGTCTTGCAGTTGTTCATATAATAAATCTGAAACTTTACATATGTAGTCTAGTTTATTTTTTGGGCTTCCTGGCTACTTTTAGTAGTATTGTGCTGCATATATGAAGGCCAAATGGAATGAAATGCAATCATTGTCATTGTTATATAAATTGAGAGGATTATTTTTTTCCTAGTGGCCAATTATCATGCCCTCCAAATAGTAGATTGTGTGGCTCACTGCTAGGTCAATGTTTCCATTTTGTTGTACAGGAGTGCATAAGAAAGATGTTTTTTTTGCTTGGCTTGTTGCGCCAGTTTTATTTTGCGAGCCAGAGAGCATGCAAAGAATATTTATATAGATAAAGATATATTCTATTTGTTATCTATTTGTTTATAGGTTTCCATTAGCATTTGGCCATAAATGAGTCTTTCAGTTGTTCATGTAGTAAATCTAAAACGTTACATACGCAGTCTAGTTTATTTTTGGGCTTCCTTGCAACTTTTAGTAGTATTGTACTACAAGATATCCCTAAGCTGTTGGCCCTAATAACTTTATAACTACTTGATAACATCACTTGCAATGGCAAAAAAGAATCATCTACATAGTCTAATGTGCATTCCTGTAAAAGGTCATCACAATGGGGCAGATTTACAAGCCCCTTGCGCCACTTTTGCGTCACTTTTCCCATGTTAAAAATGACGCAAAAGTGGCGCAAGGGCCTTGTAAATCTGCCCCAATGTGTTCAACCATTTTGCCGCTACGTGAAACACAAAAATCTATCTAAAAGACATTGGATTTCAAGCTCGTTTTGGGATGCCCCTTTTTTCAGTATACCTACTTGACCAACGTAGTGAAACTTCAATCCTCCGACAATGTAACGGGTGCAACAGGTCTGCAGGGTTTCACGGAGATTTGTCAAATGGGTGCACGGTTATTAAGGAACAAAAATTCAAGAAATCCCCATCTCTGGTAAGCCTAACTATAACAACAGAGTGGCTACTGCCACTCTGTAATATTTATCTATCTATTTGTGTATATATATATATTATCTACTGGCGGTCGCCAGTAGATAGTTATAGTTAGGACCTATTATCCATAGGAAATCCGTAACATTCTATTCCCAATAACTTTGGTGTCGTTTGATGAATCATCGCGAAATTTTCAAAACTAGTGGGGCGCTCCGGTCCGCTCCTGTCTTGAAAGTTTCGAGGTGATTCATCAAGCGAGGCCGAGAAAAAGGGGGTCCCAAAACGTGTTTTCTCCATGTTAATTCCCATAGGAAATTTTAGCCACGGTTACAGCCCGAACTGCTGAACGGAATTACACCAAATTTGGCAAAAGGTAGCGCTTGGTTCAGAAAGCGACCTTTTTTAAAATGGTGTAAATCCGTTCAGTAGTTGCGGAGAAATTCAAAAAATAAGAGTGAAAAATCAATTTCCCATAGGAAACTTTATGCAAGGCTACAGCAAAAATGCTGTCCCACAAGGACCCCTGGGCAGAAAAAGCATTTAAAAAAAAAAAAAATCTGCGGGATGCGCTTAGGGTGCGCGGATCCCGCCGATTAAAAAAAAAAAAAAAAACACAAGAAACAAGTGCGCAAAACGCACAAAGGAGGCAGGGTAGAAACACCCTGACCCCCTAGGTCTGCTCAGGGGGTCCCTCAAGGACCCCCTGGGCAGAAAAAAGCAAAACATTTTTTAAAAAGACCGGCATCTTGCCGGAGGCCCGCCCCCTCCCTGCACCAGTCTGCAAACGTGCCCCCTGGCGCGTTTTAAGAAGGAAGTAATTCCCCTTGAATACTGGGGGTCCCTGAGGGCCAACTAGCCCACCAGGAACCTCTGGTATGCGCCAGGGGCTGCGTTGCAGAGAGGTGTACAGAGGCCACGCCCCTTTTACACCTCTCTGCAACGCAGCTCTGTGGCGCTTTGGAGGTACATGGTGGGCTAGTTGGACTCCAGGGACCCTCAGTATTCAAGGGACTTAGTCCCCCAACCCAAAACGCGCCACGGGGCGCGTTTGCACAGTGGTGATGGGAGGGCGTGGCTAGGTGACATGTGTGCAAACAGGCTCCGTGGCGCGTTTTAAGATGGGGAATTAAATCCTCTTCAATCCTGAGGGTCCCTGGGGGCCAACTAGCCCACCAGGTACCTCCAGTAAGCGCCACAGAGCTGCGTTGCAGAGTGTTGTAAAAAGGGGCATGGCCTCTGAACACCTCTCTGCAACGCAGCTCTCAGGCGCATACTGGAGGTATCTGGTGGTCCAGTTGGCCCCTAGGGACCCTCGGGATTGAGGAGGAATTAATTCTCCAACTTAAAACGCGCCACAGGGCGTGTTTGCAGACATGTCACTTCAGGCCCCACCCCCTTCCTTCACCATTGTGCAAATATTCCTCTAAAATCAGCCGAACTACGAATTCCTGTTATCAGGAGAGACCTCAGTGCTGCATCTTTGAGCCCAGTACTGATCCTGAAAAGTAATTTTAACCGTACTTACCAGTAACTTGAATTTCCTTCCATAGGCTAACATTGACTGGTTTCACTTGGAAATTCTTCGAAGTGTGGAGTTTTGGAACTTTATAATATTCCTCTAAAATCAGCCGAATTACGAATTCCGATTTACTCACCTGTTATCAGGAGAGACCTCAGTGCTGCATCTTTGAGCCCAGTACTGATCCTGAAAAGTAATTTTAACCGTACTTACCAGTAACTTGAATTTCCTTCCATAGGCTAACATTGACTGGTTTCACTTGGAAATTCTTCGAAGTGTGGAGTTTTGGAACTTTATAATATTCCTCTAAAATCAGCCGAACTACGAATTCCGATTTACTCACCTGTTATCAGGAGAGAACCCAGTGCTGCATCTTTTAGCCCAGCACTGACCCTGAAAAGTAATTCTAACCGTACTTACCAGTAACTTGTATTTCCTTCCATTGGAATCCATTGTCTGGTTTTCAGCAGAAAAGTTTCAGTGTCGATTTTTACAAACTACAAATATTCCTTAAAAATCGCCTGTATGACTTAAACGCATTCTTTCAACTGTTTACAGGAGATGCACCAGTGCTGGATCAAGGATCCACCACTGAGTAAGAAAAAGTAACGATAACACTACTTACCTGCTAAGTGAATTTCCTCCCATAGGATAACATTGGTGATTCTATGTGAAAAAGTTTCTAAGTGTCAACTTTTAAAATACAATAATATTCCTTAAAAATCACTACTGTAACCAAAACGCTTTTACTCAACTGTTTACAGGAGATGTCCCAGGACTGAATCTAGGATCCAGTCCTGTGGTTAGAAAAGTAATCCATAAAGTAACTAATTGCATTTAACTAGAAATTCACATTGAGCTCAATGTTGCATTGTGTTTGAAATTGTGTTGCCCATTGCAACAACTGTAACTACTGTACTTAAAAGTCTATTGCCTATTTGCAAAGTATTTAAACTAAAGTAATTCATTCTGAGAAAGTATATTTTGTAATGTAATGTATAATGTAATTACAATGTAATTTAAAAAATAAAATATGTAAAAATAAATAGTTTAAAAAAATGTAGTAAATCAGTATCAAAAAAATAAATATAACAATTAATACATTTAAAAATAGTCATTTACAAAACCTTTGAAATTCACTGAAAAAAACCATAGGTTTCAGACATGTTATAGTTAGGAATTAGCATTTAAAAAACCTTTGAAATTCACTGAAAAAACCATAGGTTTCAGGCACGTAATAGTTAGAAATTAGCATTTAAAAAACCTTACAAATTCACTGAAAAAACCATAGGTTTTAGGGACAGTTATAGTTAGTTGGACATTGCACTCGTACAAAACCCGTGAAATTCCCCAGTTATAGTTAGTTCAGCTAACTATAACTCGCGCCCTCGCAATGCACTGCTGATGACGTCACATATTACATCACTCATGACATGGTCAGTGACATCACTGATGACATCTCAAATGACATCACTGATGACATCATCCAGTGACTGTGTGTTTCTGTAAAGTTTAAATATTTTTAATATATATAGGGAAAGGCGTATTGAAGAATGAGTGGGTGTATAAGTGTCTGTATGGATGATTTAGTAGGTGCGTGACTAACTCTATAAGCGAGTGATTAAACGTATCTTACTGAATGCATGGGTTAGTGACTAAACTGGGTGAATGTCTGTATCCGTCTGTCTATTGCTGTGTAAGTGGCTGCATGGGTTTGTGAATAGCTACATGAGTGTCTATATGAGTTATTGATTGGTTGTCTGAGTATCTGTATGGGTGCCTGAGTGTTTGTGTGGGTGGGGTGTGTGCGACTCTGTGCATATATGTGTGAGTGGGTGATTCACTGGGTGGATGGTTTCAAGAGTGCATCTGTGATAGACTGTATGGGTGGGTAAGTGTGTGTAAGAGTGTGTTAGTGAGTGAATGTATGTCCCAGTGGTACATGTGCGAGTAACTACATATGTGAAAGGCAGTATATATGTGTGTTGGAGTATATAAATAGCTAAAAGCGAGAGTGTGTGATTGTGAGAGTGACTGTATGGATGAGTGTGTGCTTGTATCAGTGATTGTATAAGAGCATAAGAATGTGCTAGTATTTGTATGAGTAAGTGAGCTGGTGTGTGAATAACTGTATAGGTGAGTAAATGGCAGTGTGTTTAATTATTTGCATGACTGACTAGGTGTGTGACTACCTCTATGGATGAGTGGCGGTGTTTGAGTGTCTATATAGGAGTATGAGTGCATATGATAGTCCTGTACTGAGTGACCGTAAGTATGAGTGACTGTACGGGTGAGTGAGTAGATGTGTGTGTAGACCTAAGAATCAGTGAGTGGGTATGTAGTTAGGCTTCAGGCATGTTATAGTTAGAAATTAGCATTTAAAAAACCTTACAAATTCACAGAAAAAACCATAGGTTTTAGGGACAGTTATAGTTAGTTGGACATTGCACTCGTACAAAACCCGTGAAATTCCCCCGTTATAGTTAGTTCAGCTAACTATAACTCGCGCCCCCGCAATGCACTGCTGATGACGTCACATATTACATCACTCATGACATGGTCAGTGACATCACTGATGACATCTCAAATGACATCACTGATGACATCATCCAGTGACTGTGTGTTTCTGTAAAGTTTAAATATTTTTAATATATATAGGGAAAGGCGTATTGAAGAATGAGTGGGTGTGTAAGTGTCTGTATGGATGATTTAGTAGGTGCGTGACTAACTCTATAAGTGAGTGATTAAACGTATCTTACTGAATGCATGGGTTAGTGACTAAACTGGGTGAATGTCTGTATCCGTCTGTCTATTGCTGTGTAAGTGGCTGCATGGGTTTGTGAATAGCTACATGAGTGTCTATATGAGTTATTGATTGGTTGTCTGAGTATCTGTATGGGTGCCTGAGTGTTTGTGTGGGTGGGGTGTGTGCGACTCTGTGCATATATGTGTGAGTGGGTGATTCACTGGGTGGATGGTTTCAAGAGTGCATCTGTGATAGACTGTATGGGTGGGTAAGTGTGTGTAAGAGTGTGTTAGTGAGTGAATGTATGTCCCAGTGGTACATGTGCGAGTAACTACATATGTGAAAGGCAGTATATATGTGTGTTGGAGTATATAAATAGCTATAAGCGAGAGTGTGTGATTGTGAGAGTGACTGTATGGATGAGTGTGTGCTTGTATCAGTGATTGTATAAGAGCGTAAGAATGTGCTAGTATTTGTATGAGTAAGTGAGCTGGTGTGTGAATAACTGTATAGGTGAGTAAATGGCAGTGTGTTTAATTATTTGCATGACTGACTAGGTGTGTGAGTACCTCTATGGATGAGTGGCGGTGTTTGAGTGTCTATATAGGAGTATGAGTGCATATGATAGTCCTGTACTGAGTGACCGTAAGTATGAGTGACTGTACGGGTGAGTGAGTAGATGTGTGTTTAGACCTAAGAATCAGTGAGTGGGTATGTAGTTATTGGTGTTGGAGTGTCTATGGTTTTGCGAATGGCAGTCTGTAATTTAGAGTGAGTGTATCAAAGGTTATATTAGGGTGTGAGGAGGTGCATCAGATTATCACGTGGATGATGTAATCAGTGATGTCATCAGTGATGTCATTTGAGATGTCATCAGTGATGTCATCAGTGATGTCACTGACCATGTCATGAGTGATGTAATATGTGACGTCATCAGCAGTGCATTGCGAGGGCGCGAGTTATAGTTAGCTGAACTAACTATAACGGGGGAATTTCACGGGTTTTGTACGAGTGCAATGTCCAACTAACTATAACTGTCCCTAAAACCTATGGTTTTTTCAGTGAATATATATATGTATATATATATACGGGTGCAAAGATTTTAAATGACAAAATTATGAGGAATCATTATCTCTGGTAACCATAACTATAACTGCAGAGTAGCTAGGGGCACTCTGTAATTAATTACTATAACTATATATATATATATATATAAATATATATATATATATCTATAGATATATATATATAGATATATATATATACACAAATAGATAAATATATATATATATATATATATTTATATATATATATATATATATATACATATATATATATATATATAGTTATAGTAATATATATATATAGATATAGATAAATAGATAAATATATATATATATATGTTTATATATATATATATATTCACTGAAAAAACCATAGGTTTCAGGGGCGTTATAGTTAGTTGGACATTTCACTCGTACAAAACCATAGAAATTCCCCCGTTATAGTTAGTGATGACGTCACATATTACATCACTCATGACATGGTCAGTGACATCACTCATGACATCACTGATGACATCTCAAATGACGTCACTGATGACATCACTGATGACATCATCCTTGTGATAGAGTGGCAGACCTCCTCTCACCCTAATATAACCTTTGATACACACACTCAAAAATACAAACTACCATAAGTATCAAGTATTCTTTGGAACACTCTGGGAAGCTGCAGTAGAACACAAAGGAATCAACTGGCAGGCTGCTCCTGTTGAAATATAACAGGAAGATATTTGAGATCACACTTGAAACATGTCCTAATTTTTCTTTCCAGAGCACTAACCATAATTTCTATGACAAGATGAACCCCATCATTTTGTTCCTTTTTAAATTAAATGTTTTAAGTGTTACCAGTTTATTCCAATCAAGATGGCTTCAGGTGTGCCATACTTTTGTCATAAGTAAGGCTGTTAGCACTCTAGTTGTTCTTTAAAACACTCTGGGAAGCTGCAGTAGAACACAAAGGAATCAACTGACAGTCTCTGCCCTTGTTGGATGTACATGTTTTACTGAGAATGTCAGACTTCATTCTCACATGACTGAGAAAGATAATGTGAATTTACAGAAAATATGCTCTCATTTTAGCTTCTGGAGCACCTTCCAAAACTGTATGGGACAAGCATGTGAAAATAGTTCTCTCAAACATGATTCATGATATCCCAGCAGAAGGTTTTTCACAGGGTAAAATCACCTTAGAACACACCACAATTCCTGAAATTAGTATGGTACCATCAACAAATGAATTCTAATGTAACTAAAGTCTGTTATCACCCTTTATAGTTCTCCTTTTGGTAACCCTCAAAATCTTCGATTCACTACAATGCATTTCAATGGGGTACTATAATTTATATTGGTCCCAAGATGGCTGCCAGCAATTCCAGGATGAAGTGCTGACAGCCAATCAGATCTCACGATGACATGTGTGGTTAGGCTCCGCCCAGATATATATGTGTTTTCTTTTTCAAATTTCTCAGGAAATACTGAACGGATTTACACCATTTAAGCAAAAGCCATGACTCTGAACCAAGGGCTACCTTTTTGGCAAATTTGGTGTAATTCCGTTCAGCAGTTCGGGCTGTAGCTGCGACTAAAGGTTCCTATGGAAAATTGCATGGCGAAAACATGTTTTGGGACCCCCCTTTTTTCTCGCCCCTGCTTGCCGAATCACCCCGAGACTTTCAGGATAGGAGCGGACCGGAGCGCCCCAACAAGTTGGAAAATTTCGCGAAGATTCGTCAACCGGCGCCAAAGTTATTTCAAATAGAATGTTGCGGATTTCCTATGGAAAATAGGTCCTAACTATAACTATCTACTGGCGACCGCCATAGATCATAGTTATAGTAATTAATTACAGAGTGCCCATAGCCACTCTGCAGTTATAGTTATGGTTACCAGAGATAGTGATTCCTAATAATTTTGTCATTTAAAATCTTTGCACCCGTTTGACGAATCTCCACAAAACTTTGCATACCTATTCTTTCTTCTACATTGGCGGAAGATGCAAAGTTTTGCGATTATTGGTGAAAGTGAGCAAAGCCTCCTTATACTGGTCTCCTCACTCACCAAACTACATTAACTATAACTCACTATTCTACCATGCACTTTGTTCTCACAAATCATGTAATTTCTGATGTAATAAGTGTTGTTATGAATGCTATGATTTAACATGCTCTACCGTGAAGAACACCACTCTGTAGTTATAGTTCAGTTGCAAATTTTATTGAAAAGGTAAATTTAGATTTGCTTACCACGTTTGATCCCGTAGATGGATTTGCACGAAACTGGCCAGTTTACTAACTCAGTCAGGTATGTTTAATTATGTCAAGTTTCGTGAAGATCTTTCCATTGAAAAGAAATAAATGGAGGGGAATTTCCCATTTTAGCGCCCACAAGAAATGCTGCCAAAAGATGCTGAATGGATTTACACCAAACATGCATGAAAGTAGAACTTTACTTAGAAGCATGTTTTTTTGATTTAGTGTAAGTTTGTCCTGTAGTTTTTGAGATGCTGACATTTCAAAAAGGTGCTAGACTGGATTTAAAAGCGTAACACTTTTGTATACCTGTGCCATTTAAACTCACCAGTCAATCCTGTAAATTACATTTGGAATTTTTTACACAATGATATTGCCTAGATCAGGGCGAAAACATTTTTTTGCCTATCTTGAAACTCACAAGTCAGCACTGACTCAAGAGTTTTGTGTTGTGGAAAAACCACAACCAAGGGGTGTGGAAGGGGGTAACCACAATGGTGATAAACTCTAGGGCAGTGGTGAGCAATTCCTAGAAATTTCAAAAATATAAGGCACTCCTGGGCAAAAAAGCAGTTTCTGGCACTCAACTCTTGAGTCAGAGCGGTGAGAAGATAGACATACCCCTTATATCTATCACCATTGCTGGCGGTGAGAAGATAGATATACCCCTTATATCTATCTTCTTACCACCAGCAATGGTGACCCAAGGGTGCCCCCCACTTGGTCCTGATAAAGACCCTACTGTAAGGACCCTATTTGCCTACATACAATCCCTGGGTCGAAACGTCAACGGTTTTATTTTGTGTTTACCTTCTTGGACAATAGTGATAGATTCACTGTGTCCCCTCCCTATTATGGTTTTGTAAATAGGTTAGCCTTGGATAAGGCTGGATTGGCTTCTGACGATTTGGATGTATATATTGTTCACTGCCCTCCCTTTCTCACTTACCTTTACACTTGCACATTGCAGCACTTTTCCCTCCCTCCCCTCTGGGGCACCGCTTCATGAATGTATATAACAAATGTGATGTTTTTGAACATGAGAATCCAATGTTCAAATATGAATAAATATGTTTAAAATGAACATTATCGTTTATAATTGATTTAACAGGTGCTGTTGTTGTTTATATGTCATTTCCAAGTTTGTGTCCACTGGGGTTTTTCTTGTACCGTACTTTACCCAGGTCCTAGTGACGTGTCTGGGGTTACCCCTTTGATTTGTAACGGCATTGCTTAGCAGGCAAGAGGAAAGGTGGCGAGTCCCTGTGCCTAAGCTCTACTGTGCAAAACCCCCCACAGGTTATATGCAAGGCCTAGCCGCAAGCCAGGCACTGCACCCAACCCCTGCTGGCCAAGGCCAAAGGTCATGAGCAAAGGGTTTTGAGCAACCAAGGCAAGTTCGAAACAGGCTTAACCCAATGCCCGCTGCTAACAGCCAAAGGAAGGCTCATAAACAAAAGGACAGCCATGGCGGGTTGGAATGTGTAATGCTCCAAAAATAACTACCTACTACGGTTGCCTATTTCTGTAAATCGCTGCGGAAAAATTTCAGAAAAAGTGCTGTGAGACTAGTTGTGGGACCAGAGTCAAGAGGTTTGAGAGGTTAATGGAGTTTTTGAAATATAGTCTAATGCACCAGCTTACCTCTCAATAAAACAAGGGACAGTTCTCTCTGACTACAAAGACAATGACCTTTAAAAGATCCTCGTTGTTAAATCTCTAATGTCGAAAAGATTTGTTGTGCGTAGACTTTTCATCAAAGGACACTGAATTTGGACACAACAATAGTTTCATCTCTTCTTCACTGAAAAATAACAAAAGCAGTTTATTACTCTGTGAAAGTTTCTCTTACTATTCAGTTAGAGACAGAAGCTATACACGAGCTGTTGACTTAATAAATATACTGCATCTGCCACTTACTTTAAAATGAATTAAATTGCTTTCAGTGACAAAGTTGTTTTCATACTACTTCCTATCACTAATTTAACCCAGAATCATTGCTCTAGACCTTAGGTAAAGCTATGTGACATACCTGATAGTTTTGTCTCTAATGAGAACTGGATAGACTTTTTGACGTAGGTAGCTGGCTTCCCCACCTCTACCAGGTAGACTCAGTCAAGAGCAGAAATTGATCCAAGTGAAAACAGATCTTCTGCTTGCTGTCTGGGGAGTTGAAAGCTCCTTCTTTTCCAAACCTAATTCAAGCATGCTGATCCCTCCTTCCCAGCCCGGTAGTATGCAAATCACCACGCCAAACACGGAGCTCTGTAGTGTGCACATCTTTATTCTTCAGTGTGCAACCGTTAACTAACTGTACGCATTGTGTCATGAACTTTATTAGCCACACCCAAATGATTACGTCACCAGAAGAGTCCCGCTATGCATATTACAAGACATTACATTTCCCCCTCTGTTAAGTAAAAAGTACAAATAGTTCCTCAATGAGTTATCAAAGTGCTTGAACCAGTCTTCCAGACCTAGTCATGTGAGTTTGATGGAGCGGGCCTGCCTCAGGCACCAGGGATGCAGAAGTTGGTGTAGGAGGTGGGCTTTCCAGACTTTCAGGTGGGCAGGTCTCACTTCTGACATCTGGAGTCAACTAACATCAAGGTAGGTGTTAGAAGTGCAACAAATCTCTTGTGATGGACTTTCTGTGACATTGAGCGGTCATCATATATCCTTTGCTCATCACAATGCTAGGAGCATCAGACTTGCGTTTCCATTTTTGCTTGACCTGGACCCGGTCTCCTTCCTTGAAAACCATATCCCAAGCACAATCGACATTTATCAGCATGGGTCTTCATTCTGGACATGTGCAAGGAATCCGTTGTATGGATTTCGTCCACATCTGTCGACCTATGAGTGGTCCATTGCACTAATCTTTTTTCCCTTGGCTCTTCCAAACATCAAGGTGTCAGGGCTTTCACCTGTAGTGGAATGAGGAGTTGATGTGTACGCACAAAAGGATGAACATAGATTCGATTTGAGATCACTTCTTTCTAGCGCAGTGCGCTGAACTATTCTCTTTAGGGTTTTCATTAAATGTTCGGCAAAGCCATTGGTCTGTGGCCAGAGAGGAGTACTTTTCTGATGTTTGACACTCATGTTAGTAAGAAACTCTTTAAACTCTCGGCTGTGGAATGGTGGGCCATTGCATGACTTCAGATTGGAGGGGACACCCCAAGTTGCAAAAATGTCATGTACTGTCCCAATTAATTTGTCATGTGTGGTTGACGTCAGGTCTTCCACTAGGGGAAATCTTGAGTACTCATCAACAACTACCATTAGATGATGTCCATTGTTAAGGGGTCTATACAAATCAAAGGCAATCCTCTCCCACACCTGCTTTGGGAGATCAGAAATAACTAATAGATGCTAGATTGTTTTTGGAGACAAGCAGTTTCACAAACGACAGGGCTTTAGTTCTCTTTCACCTCTTTCGTCAAGGTGAGGAACCTACACTTGGTCTCAAAGAGCTCTCTTGGTGGCAACAATGCCACAATTACCCTCATGGGCTAGTTCAATGACATGTTGTTGCAGACTCTCTGAAATGATAATTCTAGAACCTCATAGCATAATGCCTTCTTGTGTGACAGAGAGTTCCTCGCGCACATGTTTGAATTTTTGGTATTTAAAGTCATCCATAAGAGGTCAAGTATGTTTCTTCAAGGATTGCTGGGCAATATTGTCTTTGAGAACACACAGATATTGATTTGTATTTGTAGCAGCAAGAATTTACTCCACTGAAAGAGCTGCAGATATACTTGACTAAAAAATTGACATAGACCTCAGCCACTTTAAATGTTGTACTGTGACACTGTAATAGCACACGTGAAAAGTAGTCAGCAGTATTCTTGTGTTTCCCTGGCCTATGCACAATAATGTAATCATACTCTTGCAATCGCAACCCCCACATTTCGATGTGAAGAGGCATCTTGGCTTTTGGATTCCAAAAATAGTAAGTAAAGCTTGGTAGTCAGTGACAAAGATGAAGTGTTTTCCTTATAGAAACACATGGAAGCATTCACAGGCCCACAGCTAGACTTTCTTTCTCAGGTTGGGAAGAAGCACGTTCGGTCTTTGACAGACTCCGGCTCGCATAAGCCACGATGTGCCTTTGAGTATTGTCATGTCCAATGTGCTGGGCAAGTATTGCATCCAACCACACTTTGCTGGAATCTACTACAATCTCAGTATGAACTTTTGGATCAAAATAGGCTATTTTAGTAGTGTTCTCAATTGCATGTTTGATTTTGTTAAAGCTTCGGTCGCATTCACGTGACCACTTCAACACAGCATTTTTTTTTGTCAAGCCTCTCAATGGAGTACCTATTGTGGCAAATTCACGAATATACCTGAAACAGTAACTGGCCATGCCAAGAAAGGATCGCAGCATGGTCACATCTTGTGGTGGAGTAGTGAATGATAAGGCTTGTACTTTGGCCGGATCTAGTGTCATCCCTGTTTCAGAGAGAATATGCCCAAAGAATTTGAGTTTTGTTTTGTGAAACTCACACTTTTCTGCATTCAAAGAGAGACCAGCATCAGCCAGCAAGCAGCATACTTGTTTAAAGGTTTTGTCATGTTCTTTTCGAGTGGCCCCAAATACCAGTATATCATCACTGTAATTAAAATCATGTGTTACAGGCTATATCATGCAGCGAATAACATCCTGAAAAAGTTCTGCAGCTGACGACACCCCAAAGTGTAGTCTTTTATATCTGAACAAACCAATATGGGTCAAAAGGGTGGAAATGTACCTGCAGTTTTCCTCTAGTTCGTGTTGAAGATATCACTTGTTCAGATCAAGACGAGAAAAGACTTTGGCTCCATTCAGCTGTGCAATTATATCTGTAATGTGTGGACGGATGTTGTTCTCTCTCAATTGCCTTGTTAGCTTGGTGCATGTCAACACAGATGCACATCGCACCTCCACTGCCCTTTTTTGGCACTACCACTATGGGTGAAACCCACGGTGTGTAACCAGTAGAGCATTCAATGACATCATATTTTAACAGTGTTTCCAATTCTTTCTTAATAGCTTCCTGCAAGTGAAAAGCAATTTGACTATGTGGTTGAGCAACAGGGTGAATGTCCTCATTGATATGAAGTTGCACTTTCATGGTCTTAAGCTTTCCTAGTCAATGGAACAATGATAGGAACTGACTTACTGTGTCTGCATGTGCATTTATGTTGATTGAAATCAGACCCATTTCTTCAGCAGGACCGAAACAGAATAAACATGCACTTGACGAAGTACCTTTAAGAACATGAATTGGTGCTCGTACATTTGTCTTCTTGTGTCGCATGGTTGCTACAAATTATCCCTGACTTTGCAGTGGTGTGGAGGCAGCCCATGTGTATACTTTTGTCTTCGAAGGTGTGAGACGGAGCACTGGCGACAGGTCATTGCACTTCTCTGCCTGCATTAAGTTTATCGATGCACCACTATCGATGATAAAAGGAATAGAACAACCATTCATGTTTAGTGTGATCTTAGGACATTTTCTGAGGGAACTTAGTTGTTTCACGTGGCAATCTCGCTTGGACTTGGACTCTTCTCTGCATGAAGCCAACCCCACATGCTCACATCATTCACCAGTTGACACCATCAACGCACAGCCATCTCCTTCACTGTTGCTCGACAATGACATTGAAGAACCTTTGGAAGATGAATTCAATGACGATCGACCTCGTTTACTTTCCACGTGCCTCAATTGGTGTCTCTGCTTGGTTTTGTGGGCATGAATAGAGAATTTCTGGAATGTTCTGGCCTCCATTTTCTCTTCTCAAAGTGATACAGTTATTTTCTCTTTTGCTTTCCAAACCTTTACAAAATGTTTTTTTTTCCCACAGCCTTTGCATGTTTGTCCAATAGCGAGACATTTACCTTCATGCGGAAAGGAGAATCCGTGTCAGAAACTCAATTTCTTTTTCCTTGGAGACATCATTTTATGGCCCTTGACCTTGTGTCTCTACTTACTTTTCATGTTTAATATTGATTCATTCTGGGCTACTCCAGCTACCATATCAGCAGCTTGTTGATCTGCACATTTTTCTGCTCTTGCAGCCATGAGCACTCTCTCCGGACTGAGTGTCTCGCTCAGTATACGTCATCTGAATGAGTTGGAAAGGCAACCAAAGATGACTCTGAGACTGATGGCTTCATCATCATTGAAATAATTGAACTTGCAATGCTTGATGAGGGCCTCAAGTCTTTGAGCAAACTCATCCATCGTTTCTCCAGCTTGCAGTCTGGCAAGATTGAAGATGTACCTTTCATAGTCGACGTTCGGCATTGGATTGACCTTGATTCCTAATGCCACCTTAATCTGAGTAAGACGTTTCATAAGCATGTGACATTTTTCTTATCGCTTCTTTCATGCCGTCACCTGCAAGGTTCTTTAAGTATGTGATTATCTTTTTGCCATTTGTTTCTTCTAGCGCGTTGATGAAATCATTGAATTTTTTGATTCAGGCACTCCATCTGGCACCAATATTCTGTTTTTGGGTGGTATTGAAGGGAAGTGGAGGTTTCAAAAACACAGCGGTATCATAACCACCTGTTGAACTTTCTGCTGTTGAGAACAGGGCTTGCTCTGGTGCCGTTGGCTGCCCGCTTGGACTTGCTCCATGTATACCATCTCTTAGCCCTAGCCACGTGCTTCCATCAGTGTCGTTGCAGCCGATCTGATGTTGTATGGCCTCTTTTTCATCTTTGGTGGTACGTAACTGTTTTAACTCCTGTGCATGGTCATCATCAATTTCCTGCATCATTACTGGTTTTCACTGCCTTTAGCGTTTTGTGGCACCTGGATGAGTCTGCTTTTTGCACGCTTTTCTGCACCTGGCTATCATTGCCTTCTGTGCTTCTCTGTACCTGGTTGTCTCTGCCTTTAGCACTATTGTACTGTGTGTATTCCGGCTCTGTGTTATGTTGCGGCGCAGTACCTTTTCTTTCGGCCTTACCAGCAGGTTCTGGGCCAACTGTGACTTAACTTTCCATAGGGTCTTCGCCTTCTTTGAAAGCCTTGCACTGGCTGGAGTGGTACTTTGACTCCACATACACCAACCGTCGACTGCTTCACTTCGACTGAGGCGCATGTGGCATGCACAAGCAGTTTGCTGGACCTCTGCAAATCTCAGGGAGAGCACTCTTGTTACTTCAGGTTGCAGATCCCCTAACTCATCGTCAGTTGTAGCACCCTCTCCAGCCCGGTAGCATTCAAATGACCACGCCACACACAGAGCTCTGTAGTGCACTTCTTTATTCTTCAGAGTGCAACCATTAACTAACTGCACACATAGCACCATGAACTTTATTAACCACAACCAGATTCACCCAAACGATTATGTCATTTTTATACGGAGTCCATCAGGGACCAGAAGGGTCCTGCTATGCATATTTACAAGATACTAAACATACGATGCTATTTTAGCACACTTCTTTAGAAATATATTATGGATCTCTGATGTGATTTTAGTGAAGTTGATTTACACTTGGTCTGCAGGATCAATGGCATGTGAGGCTGTCACACAGAGAAAAAAGAGAAAAAAATCACACACTATTGCTAATAGTAGTGATCTGTTGCTGGTGTTTTAGAACTATAGCACCAATTGTAGTAGTTTGCAACTTACTGATTCCTTCTGTTGATTCATCCCACCAATGAGAGTCTCAGACAACTCCATTAGTATATTAATTGGATGACTGTCTCAGACAGAAGAGGGCTGATAATCTGAGCGGCTAGCATTTAACTAGTGAATGTTAACGTTCGACAAATACACTTTAAAAAATATTGGGAAAGGAACGTTCACTTTTAGAAAATAGGAAATTGGAGATACCAACAAAGGGATCTTCATATTACAAGCTAGTGAATCCAGTAAAACAATGAAATACACGTATGTGAGCTCATGGTGTACCATCTGCTTGCAGTCACAGCACAAAAGGTAGATCAAGGCAATAGGAGAGAAAGGAGAACATTTATTTTTCCCTACTTCAAAAATGACTCAGTGCCTAGCATGGGGTTTTGCCAACAAACATCGGTAAACGCCTCTAGACATGCACTTTAAATATCACTTATATCCCCATATTCACATCAGCTGCCTTGGACTATACAAGGCCACACTCTATCATTGTGGCTGGAACTGAGGCGAGTCTTTGGTATAACAGGCATATGTTAGCCTCAGGTCCTTGGTGGTCAAAAAACGAGGGTGAATTCAAGGAAAACTTGTTTATTTATATCAGGCTGTCTGGATCCTTCATTCGGTCTTATATTCGCATTGTCATGTTACGTTTACATCTTTGTGCGTTAAGAATGCTGGGGTTGATATTAAACCTGCTTGTAGGCATAAGTTTCAATTATGAGGCTAATTGTCAGTCTGTTTTGTATTTATACACAATTTCTTCCCATATGTGCAAAAGAAACTCGCAGGTCTCAGAAACTCAGTTCACATTGGTACAGCGACTATTGATGGAGTTCTTTACAAATATAACTCTGCACACTGTTTTAGGTAGAAATGCTTCTTCCTGATTACCAGTTGAATAGTGTCACACAAACAAAAGCCAAGCCCAGCTGACGAATCAGAGGTAGATTCAAGACAAGTAGCCTTTGACCTGCAGTCTCTGCGCCACTCTCCCGCTGCCCAGCTCCTTGAGTCTGTCTGCTGCATCGCTCGCAGTCCCAAGGCAGCGGTTCAATCCTAGGTTCAGTCCGACTAGTCTAACCCACATAAACATTATGAGAAGTTTAACTTTTATAATTGTATGCATGAAAGGGATTACTTAGGGCTTTCATATATCCAATGTGGTGTCGAAGGACTTATTACACAATAGAGGTTATGAGCTTTCTGGTCCTTACCAGTAACCTGTAAAGTAAAACTCACTTTCTGCTTTAGTCCAAATGGAAGACTGTTGGGAACTCTGCTCTGACTGGCCAAGAGGATTCCTCCCTGATATTGTTCAGGGGGGGTGCAATCCTTTCGAGATTTAGGAAGGTAGTTATCTGCACAGTCCACAGAGAATTATTTTTTGGGGAGAAATATATCTGCCGCATCTGTTTGGACAGGATAGGATGTGTAAGACTTCCCTGAGGTAAGTCAAGTCTCGCAATCTTTGACGTTCATCATGCCACTGTAAGCAGGAAGGGAGTCATATTGGGAACAGCTAGCGAGTGTTTCAATGGAACTTACCAATAAGAAAACAGCCTTTTTTAAGATACCTGCAGGACTCAATGTGCACCCCCCCTGGATGGAGGTCGTCCATTGCACATTTTCCATAATACCACATGTATCTCGAGGGTCCTCTCATTTGAATGGGGAATGTCCCTATTGCAAATATGGAAACTCCTCATCAGTGTGTCAGGAGACTAGGGGGCATATTCACAAGGACTTATCGCCGAGTTATCGGCACTTTAGCGGAGCAAAAGTGGCGAAAGAATCATCGCCCCATTCTCAAGCTGGTGCAAAATGCCCATATCGCCAGTTTTCCAGCGATAGCTGCCGCAAAAAACATCGCCACGGATGAGAGAGACAACTAACGCTAATGATATGCAGAGTAGGCGTTCCTGTGCAAAAACACCACTTCGCGATATTCACGACGAACAGCCAGATCTGCGATGCGACCCAAAAACAGGCAATAAGGTGCGTTAGCAGCAGGGATTTAACACCTGCCTTTTACTGGTGTTAAGCAGGACGACTACCTGCAGTATGAAAGGGAGCCCAACCCAGAGCCACACCTGAAGACCAACACATGTCATGGAGACACTGTTCGTGCAGCTCGGAGACCCGAGAGGGCCACAACACCCACCGCCACCAACCCCAGCCGCCCCCCCCCCGGATCACCCCACCCCTCCGACTACCACCGAGGCAGCGCAGAACAGGACAGCGGACGTTCCTAAAACGGCATGGCCCCTCAGCTACACAATAGCAGAATGTGGGGTGAGGTGGGAACCAAGTATGTGTGAAGGAGGCAAGTCACCCATGAATAAGAATGCACACGATGCCAAGTGTGGCGGTGATGTGCTGGACAGACCTGTCTATATGGACATATACTGCAGGTGTTTGCAGTGTTGTGGACAGTGGACGCAACCATGTTACCTCAGGCAGTGGGGAAGACCTCGGTCATGTAGCTGTGCCGTCCCCCCCTGTAAGCGTAAGCGGAGTGGGCTCGTCCGGCGTACGCCAGTCCAGCGTAGGAGTGTGAATAAATAGGCCCGGGCTCTGGGCGTGGTTCACTTCCGGGATGGCCAACGCGTCTGCCAGGGCGGCGCCCCTCACCCTGCCACGAGGCCGCCACCGTGACCACCACCCCCCTCAGCCCATCGCTGGCTTCCGCAACACAGGCCCCCAGCGCACCCAGCCGCACAGCACCACGGAGTTATGTGTGTGCTGGATACTGCCTCCGGCCTACACTGCGGCCAGAGGGCTCACAATTCAGATCGAGTCGCGATTGCAGATGACGCAGTCCAGTAGGCAACAGACATTGCTTCCAGTGCGGCCCGCCCGGACCACGCATCATGGCAGGCTGCGCACCTCCTGAGCGCCACAGGTGCCACTAAAACTGTGTACCACAAGTCAACGCCACGTGGCTGCGGGCCCTTGCTGACCTCTGCCTCCGGCCTACACTGCGGTCAGCAGGGCTCACAATTCAGATCGAGTCGCGATTGCAGATGACGCAGTCCAGTAGGCAACAGACATTGCAACCATTACGGCCCGCCAGGACTACGCATCATGGCAGGCTGGGCACCCCCTGAGTGCCACAGGTGCCACTAACTCTGTGCACCACAAGTCAACGCCACGTGGCCTTATTGAGGCAGAATTCAATAGGCAAAAGACATTGCTCCCAGTGCGGCCCGCCCGGACCATGCATCATCGCTGGCTGCACACCCCCTGAGCGCCACAGGTGCCACTAACTCTGTGCACCACAAGTCAACGCCACGTGGCCTTATTGAGGCAGAATTCAATAGGCAAAAGACATTGCTCCCAGTGCGGCCCGACCGGATGACGCATTATCGCTGGCTGCGCACCCGCTGAGCGCCACAGGTGCCACTAACTCTGTGCACCACAGCTCATGGACCCTTTATGATTGAGTTACGTGCTGTGGACTGCGGACGCAACAATGTCACCTCAGGCAGTGTGAAAGACCTGGGACAATGATTATGAAGATGAGGCAGGTGTAACACACCACACTGCAGCTGCGGCAGGAATATCCCGAAGGGACACAATCATCGACAATTTCTTCACATGAGCACGCTCAGCTCTGGCACCCCTAGCTCAGTGCACCACAAGTCATGGCCCCTTCTGATTGAATATTGGATGACCTCTGGACTTGCTCCGGCAACCTCCCTGATGCTTCGCAGTTGTTTGTGTTATGTTGGTGTTTTCTGTTTCCGCTTTAATAGTGATCACTGTTCAAGTTGTTGCCAGCACCAACCACTCCCTGAGGGCTGGCTCACACTCACCCCACACCCATCCAGCACAGGCGTTACTGGATATGTGATCCTGGTACTAAAAAGGGGCCGGGAGCACGTGCCCATAGCCAGTACCACTATCTATCTAAGTGTGTCCGTGTGTTCATTATGCATGAATGATGGCCCCGGGCCCTACCACATTACATTGTGCTGTGGACAGCGGACACAACCATGTCACCTCAGGCAGTGGGTAATAGCTTGGACATGTAGCTAAGTTTTCCCTCCCTGTAAGCAACAATGTTGCAATGTAGCATGCACCCAGAGGGCGGGCTTGCACGAACGGAGTAATGAAGGAGCGCAAGACCGCTCGGGGTCCAGGATCATACATGCCGAGTGTTGTGTGTATCTGTATTGCCGCAGCATGAGCAAAATGCCCAGCCACATTAGCAGCGCCAGTTCAGCCAAGCATGTACTCTACATCTGTGTCCGCCCTATCCTTAACATAGGCCTACACTCACGTGGCCCACCACCTTCAACGGCCAACATCACAGTGTCGTTGTCAGGCTTGTGGACATGCGCAGACAGGCATGACAATACTGTGCCGTAGGAGTGCAAGTGATGCAATCGCGCAGTGCACATAAGTAAATGGGTTCGTGGGGAGGGAGGAGCAGCTGTGAGGCAACGTAACACACAGTGATGCAGCTCATATGCCACATGCAAGTCATGTCAATAATGAATCCCAAAGTCGCACTCATCCCACCCCACCCCCAACAACCTACTTCACATTCATGAATGCAAGCAGATTACAAACTTACACTAGGGATGAAAGCTCCTTTGTCTGAACTATCAGGCGGAAGCACATCTGCACCTCCGACCTCGGAATTGCATGTGCCCGGCACCCCTTGACAGATACTATGGCAGCTGATGCCGACTCCCACACTACGCACAGCCCGACGAGAGACCAACGTATACACACCCCACACACAGGAGTCCTTGCTCAAAGTTATCTTGCATGGAATGGCCTTCACACTTACTCCCACAACATCCCAGGCGTACAACCGGTGCACACTAAAACAACTCATTGATCCGAGATGTGGCATTTCATCCACAGAACTGCCGCAGGTCAGAACAGTGCCGCTTCAACAAGAGCCACTAACGCAATGGCCGAACATCCCGGACACATGCACAACCCCTGTCACGTGGAACTGTACTGTGCACGAATGCTGCATTTACTGGGGGCACTGCCATTTGCAGTGCTGCGGATCAGTTACCGGCTAAGCTTCCGCCTTGCCGACGTCACCTGCGTTCAGCCTGTGTTGCATTGTCGCTCATGCATGTTCGAGTGGTACATGGATGTCTGCCTATCCAACAGGACGGTAGCTGAACTGGATTTTGACATGTGTGTGCGCCCCCTGTTGGCCCACGACCAGGAGTGTCACCGTGATACCCGTTTATGGGATGCCTTGATACTTGGCATACATGCTGGCAGCTGTACCTGGGAGATTGTACAAATCCTCGTGTGCAGTGACCACATTGAACCGCTCCCCTATTGGGCAGTAGTGCTAATTGGTGTAAGGGGGTGGACGCAGCACATCTGTCCGGACCTGCTAATGGATCGCCTCGCCGTCCTGTTTGATGAAGTCGACAACGACCTCATGTTGGAAATGTTAGCCTACGAAGCTCCAATCGCTTTCATGGACGAGTAACTACGTACCTGCAGCCACAACTGATTGGAACACATTGCACATGTCCCGACACCTTGTTGCATCTTGGAGATCTGGTCACATATCCCACGACAACAGTGGACATGGCGGCATTCGCCTGGACTCCGAATACATGAGCGGACAACAACGCGGCTTAACACGCACCTGTGAAAGGTGAGGCACTCCCCCAGAGTGGACAGCGGCGCTTGGCAACATTCCTCATTCTGACATACTGCTGCATTGGTCTGCATGTTGTGGCACTTATCTTGCCCGTACTGACACGCATATGCTAATAAAGTCTACGCACCTTCACTTGTATTCAACTGTGGTGAGTGTTGATTTGAATGACAATGTGTGTCTCAATGCCTATCTGGGTCACGGCCATACATGCGCATTGATAGCATTACCCAGGGAGTGCCCCTTTTGTGGAATCACTGTCCCTACATTCATCCATACTTTCATTCTTGAATGATCATGGCCATGACACATCTGTGTGAAGTTGAATGTTTTATTCACATTCAGTGGAGTGTTGGAGCTGGACCAGTACAGGGCCTTGCAAACCCCACTTTACATTGTTGGCCCGTGGAGGGCCAGCCAGAGTCCTTTCGGGATTGATAAGTTCATAGGGAGTGGAAGACTACAGTCCGCAGTGTGATTGCTGTGTCATTGGTAACCACACCAAATATGGCAGTCCATGTCGAGGTCGAAGGTGAGTGTCGCTCAGTGTATGGGGGGACAGTGGGAGGTGTTATCCCAGGGCATGATGCAGAGGGCAGAACCAAGCTGAACACGGCCATATGGCGGACATGAATGCTACCACTTCATTGTAGCCACAAAGCCAGATTCATCATCATCTTCGTCCTCTGATATGTCAGGTGCCTCACATGCGGGTGGTGATGTTCTGTCTGCATCACTGTGTGGCAGTGACACATCAGGGGACGGAGGTGGGAAATCTGCCGCACTGTGTGGCACTGACACTTCAGGGGGAGGAGATGTGGATGTAGTAGTAGCACCAGCATCCATCCGCGCCAGGCCTTGTGGTAGCAATGCCATGACGAGGATCTGCAGGGCATGGAAGATCACAGCTACATCTCGCTGGTGTGCAGCCGTGGCAAACATTCTTTCCATCTGCATCCGCTCCAAGCTCTCCATCATTCTCCTTATGTGTCCCAACTCCCGGCTGACATCGCTGGGGCCACTCTGACTAGACAGTTGTTCTTGTCTCAGAGTCATGACTCCAGCGATGTCAGCCATGGCTTGTCGTAGAGCAAGGAGTGGACAGTGGGTGTCCGTTAGGGACTGTGAGTGGTCCCTGATGGGACTTAGGCACCAACGTATGGCATCTAGTTTGGCTGCCATGAGGTCGAACCCTACCCGCAGCTGGTCAGCCATCTCCTCCTGGCACCTCAACACACAGCGTTGGAATGCCATGTGTTGGTCGTGGGGGTCCTGGGAGACAGTCGTGGTGGTGGGTGCTTCCTGCTGTGTGGCCTGTGCAGGGGGTGGGGTCTCATGGATGCAGCTGGGCTGCCCTGCTGTCCTGCTGCCCTGCTGGGGTGCCGGAGCTGTCCCTGAGCTGTTGGAGTGCGTCGGTGTAGATGTTGGGGAGGTCCTCTTCATCATCAGTGCTGTGTTGTTGAGTCTGCTCTGCAGGAGGTGTTGATTCTCCCTCTGCAATGTGAAGGGAAATGCATATTGACATTGTGTTCACATGTATGTTCACGCATTGTACAAGTTTGCTTTCGGACTGCATGGCAATGTACATTGTGACTGTGTATGAGGAGACGCATATTTGAAGCGGGACACTTGGCATTTCTACACCATCAGGGATGTGAGGTTGTACTTGTACATTGTCATCTCACAGTTTCCTGCTATGCCAAATGCGAATGGCCATTTACTACACACAAGCGGCAGCAGTTGTGTCCTCTGTTCTGTTGTGAAAGTGTTTCAGTTTGTACCACATTGTTGTCAATGTTGGGGTGCTCTGCATCTTATGTGTGTGTGCTGCATTGTGGGTGAGCCCTCCCCTTCGGGTCTGATTTGGCTGGCCCTTATCCCTTTCAGGCGGTGTGCCTTTCACTTCTGTGCTTATGCAGTGCTGAGATGTTGCAGACTTGGGTAAATTGGGCCCTTGGTCGGAGTTGTGACTCTTGGGCATGGTTTGTCCGCAGATTTGCTATACCTACTTGTGCATGTGTGCCATTGTGCCCATCTCCCCCCGTCCCCCCAGTCCCTGGTCGTTACTCACCCTGTTGCTGTTGGGTCAGGTCATGTTGTGCAGTGTCCGGTCCCCCGACTCCTGCCACCGTCTCCCCAATGATGGTCCCAGGCTGGTCCTCCGTGGGGCTTGTGGGGTTCTGGTTGTCCTCTGTACTTGCTCCGGCTACCTCCATGGTGCTTCGCAGTTGTTTGGGTCTTGTTTGTGTTTTTGGTTGCCGCTTTTATGGTGATTTTGGCCGCCTGACTTGTGGGACTTGCAGGCTGGCGCAGCTTATCGCTGGTTTTGTATCGCGGTTGGGCCCATCGCAACTTTTTTCACGTTCGGGTTTAGATTTTTATCGGCGTCCTAGTAATGTTATCGCGGCCATTTGACGCGTTATCGGGTGACTATCGCATGTTACCGCTGTGTTGTGAATAGGACGTTAACACAGAGTTATTTTCCCGCGATAGACGGCGATATGGAAACGTGCGTTAGCCTTTTTTGGCGATGATTATCGCACGTTCTTGAGAATATCCCCCTAGGTGTACAGCGTGGATACATGGTCACTATTATAATCTTAATGTGCGCTGGGGGTACAGGAAAAGAAGGTGCAAGATAGTAACTATTACTGTAAAAGACGTGTATTAGCATTGTGTTTTCAGCGAGACAAACGAGGCGTTGCAAAATAATTAAATATTAGCCAATAAACTCTAATTAGGAAATGTTTAAATGATATGAGGCAATATAAATAAAGGGAAGAAAATTCATATAATGCATTAATAAAGATGCAGAAGGGATATTTTACTTCCTGCTAAGTTAGATTAGGCCATTCAGCAGTCGCTTTCATACTCAGCGTGCCATAGGGACATCTGGGCGCATCAGACTCGTGACAGGAAAGGCAGATGTTCTAAGTTTCAGCATGTAGTTAACAACCAAGCAGCTTTAAACCACTGAAAGCAAGCAGATGTTCTGAACATCATTCACTGTTGTTCATATGGTCTTTAAAAAAACATCAGTGATGCAAAAAGCACTGTGGAGCAGAAACGAATCGTCAGCTCACAACAATGTAAAGGCAAGGGGTGGAAAATCAGAGATAGATAAAACATTTGATTAGATTAAAATACCGCGCATCTGAGCAGTTTATCATTTTATGCCCGGGATGCTGCAGGTTTTGCAACTTACCAGGAGGGGGAAAACGTGATGGGTAAATAATTTCCAACCACATATTTTTTCAATAAAATGGTTCATACAGACATTTTTGCCCAAAATAATGCTGCAAATACAAGGCCTAACTATCGCTCTATCGCGGGAATTAATGGCCCTCAATATATCGACCTCATAAGGGTAGGATGCTAACTTTACAATACCAGGATTCAAGCTCATCCTTCACAGACCGCAGCATCTGCCAGCAAGCTATGTTTAACTCACTGAGACAACCTTAGCAAAATAGAATGCTTTCTAAGGAGGAGGAGAAATTGCATTTTGAATTCATAGCAATAATATCTGCAAAGAACTGCCACATCTTATATTTTTTTGTAAATATATAAATGGGCTAATTTGGAGCTGTGAGATTTTAAATTGCCAGAGAGTGTGTATCTAGAATTTTTTTTATTGTAACTGTAATTGCATTTATATAGTGCTTACTACTCCTGACGAGGATTCAAAGGGCTTTTCGGTAGCGCGCTACTCCGGAACCCAAAAAGGATTAGTGGTGAATTATTATAGGGAAATATGAAATTAAGTTGAGCGGTGAACATGTGAGTCTGTTATTTGGGTTGAAAAGGATAGTAGAGGGATAGAAGAGGGAGGGGTTGCATTTATATAGCGCTTGATACCCCTGATGAGGCATCAAAAGTGCATTTCGAGGAGTAGCACGCTACTCCAGAACCCAAATAGGATTAGTGGTGAGTTAATTTAAGGAAATATGAAACAAATTTGAGCGGTGGACATGTGAGTCTGTTAGTTGGACTGGAAAGGTTAGTGGGGGGATAGAAGAGGAAAGGGTCTAGAAAGAGTTTATTTGGAGATTTCAGCAGCAGGATCAGGTTTGGGATGAGTAGAAGGGGAGGGAAGAGTCAGAGAGAAGGGTTTTGAAAGGCTTGTTTGGGAGATCTGAATAGTAATAGAGGTTTGAGATGATGCAAGGGAGAGGTAGAGGAGGGAAGAGTCTAGAAAGGTTATTTTTGGGATCATAGTAGTCAGATAGTGGAGGTAGAGGATATATTGAGAGAGGTATAGGGTGAGAAATAGGGTAGTGCATTGGAGAGTGTAGTAGATTGAGGTTTTGGATGAGTCAGAAAGTTGAGGTAGAGGATATATTGAGAGAGGTATGGGGCGAGATATATATTGTAGTGCATTGAAGATGCTGAACTAGGAGTAAAGTAATAAATACAAAGATACATAAGTACATGGAAGGTTTGCATGTATAATTAAGGTAATATATCCAGATTTAAGTAAAATTAAATAAACTCCGACTTTCAAGTGTTGCTGTGCTTTAAGCTAATTTATTTGTATATATATATATATATATATATATATATATATATCAATGCGTCGATTTCCACCTGGAGCCGCCGAACACACGGCGGGTGCAGCTGAGCGGGGGTGGAACCCGCTTATGTTACACAACAACTACCAAAGGATTCGGTGCACTCACGGGATGTAATAAAAAGCTTGAATTTTCTGCAGACGGGTTTCAGCGATTGCCTTCTTCAGTGCGGTAAAAGCCATAAATGCGGGAACACAGTGAGAGTCCATTTTAAGCCAATGCATGATCTAATTGGTGATTCTGCAACCAATGGGAGGACTCCAATTTCTCCAGGGTCGTGTAGTGGAGCGCCGGCATCCTCAATGTAATTGATCATGTTACGGGTTTCAATGCCCTTTCATAATTGATATTAAATGTCCTTTTACGATGTCAAGCGCTCTCACCCACGTCAGTCCTGCTACCACTCTCACTGTATCTGCAACACCTCTCGCCTGCCACCAGATGAAAACAAAGGCTTGCTGCGGGTGTCTGTCGTATGGCTGGGCATCCCTAGCTTTGTATAAGCCACGACCTTCATGATCGGCAGAGCCTGTTGTCGGCGGTTCTGGCAGCCCAAATTAAATCCATGCGTATATATATATATATATATATATATATATATATATATTATGCAGTGATCTATGTACATGTTAAACATAAAAAAAATATAACCATCAGTAATATGTACATTTGTTTAGCAGAACTAACAAAAATCTATATATTTATAAACAAGATTATTATACACATTCATACAAAGGAATACATATATCTAGGTACACATATATAATCCAAATAACTACGTATATGCACAGGGATATGCTTTATATTTATGTTTGAGTATGGTTGCTTTGTGGGGAAGAGCCAACTCTTGAGCAGTTGTCTGAAGTTAAGGTAGTTCTCCAGTATTGGGGTATCTTTCATAGATTCACATGCCTGAATCATTCCCCGACGTCGGAGTGGGAGTCCCACGGTACATAAAAAGCAATAATTATGCACATAATAACCATAATATAGGTAATACATAGAACCAGGAAGTGAAGTAGATAGAAACTACAGGGGAAGAAACTTCCACTTTTATGACTTGTCCAAGTCATTATAAACAGTCCAAACTGCAGCCAATCAGGCGACAGCACCCTCCAGAATGCTCTCCCCAGAGGCTGAGGCTCAGGCTCTCAGATTTTCTACCGCACGTCGTGTGAAGGGAGTCTCCCTGAGCTCTGCTCAGTACTTTTCTATTTCTTCACAAATTACTTCATTCAGGATGTCTTCATCTAAAAGATCTCTCTTTCGACCCTGTGAGTCTTGTGGGAAGCTCCGGCTGTTTTCAGAAAACCCCCACAAGAAATGCATTTATTGCCTGTATCCGGATCACCAGGTGAGGGACTGCAAGATCTGTAGGACCTTCCCTCAAAAAACTCTCAGAGACAGAGAGGGACGTCTACTTCTGTGGCTACAGAAGATCAAGGATCAAGACAACCACTTATCTGATGTGGGGAGTATTGCCTCAGGCTCTACTGCGTCCTCTAGGAAGAGGATTGCTGAGGAGGTCTTCTTGTCTTCTCCTGGGGCTAAGGTGTCGAGAAAACAGCAGTCCTCAAAGGGTGCTGAATTGCCTTCCTCCTTAAAAAAGGCTCCTCCACCTTCTACAAGTAAGCCTCTGCATACTACCCCCCGAGAAAAACTGCGAAGTCTCTGGCTTCAAAACGCTTGCCTGAGAAGATTTTACCTCAGAAAAAGGTACCGTCGTCGACGGCATCGACGACGACTTCGTCGACGATACTTACCGTCGACGCTACAACGACGTCGACTGCCACCTTCTCATCGCCGAGACCACAGATGGTCATGTCGTCGGCATCATCACCGTCGACGCTGGTTTCTGTCTCCGTGAAGCCAATCTCGTCGACGACGGAAATTAGATCTACCGTCGACGTCCCGTCGACGACGAAGAGTAGAAAACTCCCGTCGACGATCGCCTCGTCGACGACCGCCTCGTCGACGAAGACTGCCTCGTCGACGAAGACTGCCTCGTCGACGAAGACTGCCTCGTCGACGAAGACTGCCTCATCGTCCAAGACTGCCTCGTCGTCGGTTACTTCATTTACACCGGCTTCGACGACGACCGCTCCGTCGACGGATCCCTTGTCGACGCTACAATTATCTGCTTGTACAGAATTGCAGGTTTGGTCAGCGACTGCAGCAACGGCGCCTTCTGCACCGTCTACGACACAGGTGCAATTACCACCACTGACAACAGCATCTTCCTTGCTGCATAGACGTGGTTCTTCATTGAAGAACCTCTCTCCACTGCATATTTCTCCTACTAAGGTACCTCTAGAATTGCCTGAACAACTACTAGATTATGGTGAGGATGATGAGGAATCTGAGGATGATGACAGATTTCGCACTGCCAGGAGCCCATCAGAATTATTCATCAAATATCAGGAGGACGATCAGGATGACGATCCTCCCCAAGAGACTGTTGGTCCAGCTCCAGATGCGATTCCAACGGCGCAAATGCCTTTGGCTCTATTAAATAATCTACAATTCATGTTGGATGATTATTATCGCCGTTTCCCTCCATCTGAATCGGCTTCATCTATTCCACCGACACCTGTACCTCAAACTTCCTTTTCTGCGTTGAGGTCACCCAGACCACCGTCTCCGGTGCCTTCTCATCATTCCAATGATGCTCACACCTCTGACAATGATAGGGAGGAAGGAGAATTAGACGACAGATCGCTTCTTACGGAGTGGGATGATTACCAACTGCAAACTCCGCTCCTTCATCTCCAGCTCCCATCGATTCTCCTCCTGTTGACATCGGAGGGTTTCATCTTCTGATGGAAAGGGCAACTCAAAGGTTCCTCATGCCTATGGAAACCAAAAAGGATGAGTGTTTCCTATACGACTTTAAAGATCAGACGAGGAAGCAGGTATGGACCATCCCAATAATCGACTTCATTTGGCAAGAAGGATTGAAGGTAATGAAGGCTCCTGCTTCTGTTCCTGCGGTCCTACCTCGCCTCGACAAAAAATATAAGGCGCCAGATAATACACCGGCATGTCTCATAAGTCAACCAAAAGCCGATTCTGTCATTGCCCAAGCGGCACAACGGCGAGCTAGAAACCCATCTTCTCCAATCACAGCTCCTCCAGATCGGGATGGCAGACGATTGGACACTATTGGGAAAAAAGTTTCCACCATGGCAGCAACAACAGTCCGTGCTGCTAATTCACTGGCCATACTAGGCCGATACGACAGGCAGATGTGGTCAGATATCTCTCCTTACATCGACATGTTGCCAGAACCATCCAAATCGGAAGCTTTAAAAAATACTGCAAGAAGGAGAACGTATCTCTGCGGAGATCATAGATTCGGCCGTAGATGTCGCATCTACAGGTTTTAGACAACTGGCAGGGGCCGCAGTACTACGATGGCAAGGCTGGCTCAAATCGACATCTTTTCGCCAGGAGGTTCAGGCAAAGATAATTGACATGCCGTTTGATGGTGAATCACTGTTTGGCCAACATGTGGATGAGGCCCTTCAAGCCATCAAGAAGGATACCGAGACAGCAAGATCTCTGGGTACTCTCCAATTTAGGAAGCCGCCCTTTCGTGGAGCTAGTGGCCGTGGCTCCTTTTCTAGTCGAGGAGGATATAACCAACAAAGGTCATACCAGTCCTTCCAAAATAGTCAACGATACCAATCTCAACGCCAACAGTCTTACGGACAATGAAATACCTCATATTCACAGAATAAGAGAAGGCCTTCCTATCGGGGACGCGACACATCTAAAAAACAGTGACAACCGCCGCCTGCCACCTATTCTACCGCCTACCCTTTTAAAAGTTGGAGGGAGAATCTCCCAGTTCTACTTGAACTGGTCCGCTATAACATCAGACAAGTGGGTCCTGGACATTGTGGCCAGAGGCCATGTTCTAGAGTTCATAAAGATCCCTCCAAACTCTCCTCCCAAAGGCCCACCACCATATCATCTCAAGGAGCTTTTTTCCCAAATAAATTTGATGCTAAGAAAGGGAGCGATCGAGAATGTCCCTCAATTGCAAAGAGGAACTGGGTTTTATTCAAGATTCTTCCTGATAAAGAAAAAATCGGGAGAATGGCGCCCCATTCTGGATCTCCGCTCCCTCAACAAATATTTAAAGAAGTTATCCTTCCGGATGTTAACGCTTCAAGAAATACTTCACCTACTTTCTGCGGGAGATCACATGGCCACCCTCGACCTCCAGGACGCATATTTCCATGTACCGATTCTTCCCAGACACAGGAAATTCTTGTGGTTCAGAGTGGCTGGCAGGGACTTCCAGTTCAAGGTCCTTCCCTTTGGACTACGTTCCACACCCCGTGTATTTACCAAAGTTCTAGCACCGGTGACTGCACACCTTCGTCTGGAGGGGATCCAAATCTTTCCGTATCTAGACGACTGCCTTATCAAGGCAAATTCTTTTACGGTCGCAGACGCCCACATTCAGAGATGTTTGTCCCTCTTCCAATCTCTAGGTCTCTCCATCAATCTCGACAAGTCTCATCTAGCTCCATCGCAAAGACAAACGTTCTTGGGAGCCACGTTAGACACTCAACTGACACAAGCATTCATCTCAAAAGAAAGGCAACAAAAGATTTGCAGCCTTGCCCACCTGTTGCGCTCAAAAAGGTACGCTTCAGTCCGACAGTTAAAGTCATTTCTGGGGATGATTTCTTCATGCATTCCTTTACTTCCCAACTGCCATCTCAAAATGAGACCCCTACAAGAGGAGCTCGACCACCAATGGTTGCAGGTTTCAGGCTCCTTCAACGATCTCATTCGCATCACTCCCCGGATGCGACAAGCCTTACTCTGGTGGACTCGCAAGAAGAATGTGGAAAAAGGGTGCGCATTCCTAGTGGAAGCTCCAAGTTTCACCATCACTACAGATGCATCCCTCGAGGGGTGGGGAGCACACCTTCAAGGGCTCACAGTCAGCAGCAAGTGGAACATCCAGCAACGAACGTGGCATATCAACCTTCTAGAATTGCTGGCCATCTTCCTCGCCCTAAAATCCTTTAGCACCATCATTCTGGGAGCATCAGTATAAATCCGGACCGACAACACAACAAGTATGCACTACTTGAACAAACAAGGAGGAACAAGGTCTGCCCGGCTCTCGCAACAAGCCCAACAAATTTGGGACTGGGCGATATGACACAGGATCAGCTTGTCAGTGATACATGTTCCCGGAGTTTCCAATGTCCTGGCAGATTCCCTCAGCAGATCAATAGTATCCAATCACGAGTGGGAGTTACATCAACCAACGTTGGATCAAATTTTTCAGGCGTGGGGTCGTCCCAATCTAGACCTGTTTGCGACCAGTCAGAACCGCAAATGCCCATTCTTTGCAAGTTGGCTTCCCCACAAGGGGTCACGCGGGAATGCTTTTTCGATGAATTGGTCACAGATCTATGCCTACGCTTTTCCTCCGATACCGTTGGTTCCCAGCGTTCTCAAGAAAATGAAGAGAGAACCTTGTCACCTAATCCTCATTGCTCCCAGGTGGCCTCGCCAGTTCTGGTTTACCGAACTCCTCCTTCTATTAGAATGCGATCCCATTCAGTTTCAACCAATACCGAACCTTCTGTCCATCCAGAACGGACAGATCTGTCATCCGGACCCTGCATCTCTGAGATTAGCGGCCTGGCACCTGAACACTTTGAATTCGCTCATTTAGATATTCCTGCAGACTGTAAGGAAGTCTTAGCCAATGCTCGAGCGCCTTCCACTATTAAGACGTACAGGCTTAAATGGAGGAGGTTTTGCTTGTGGTGTCAGACTGTCGCTATTCATCCGATCCATGCAAAACCGGAGCAGATCCTACCATTCTTTTTACACTTGGCAAATGCAGGCCTTTCCCATTCTACTCTGAAAGTATTTTTAGCGGCTATTTCAAGATATCGACAAGATGGTTCCAACTCTCTTTATTCAGCTAGGATCATTCAAAGGATTGTTCCGGATGTTTCCTCCTATCCGCCGCCCATCTCCATCCTGGCATCTGAACGTGGTGCTTGCACAACTTGTGCGACACCCCTTTGAACCTATTCATAGAGTGGATTGGAAGTTTCTCTCCTGGAAGGTGTCTCTGCTGTTAGCCTTAACATCAGCTAGGAGGGTTAGTGACATTCAAGCCTTCACTATTAATCCGCCTTTTCTTCAATTCACTTCAAACTCAGTAGTGCTACGCACTAACCCCAGTTTTATGCCTAAAGTACCTTCAGACTTTCATCTCAACAAACCAATAATTTTGAAAACTTTCTTCCCTAATCCTCAATCACCTGCGGAGAGAACTTTGCATACACTTGACATCAAAAGATGTCTCAAATTCTATCTACAAAGGACTTCTTCCATCCGTAAATCTGATCAGTTATTTGTGGCCTATGGGAAAATACGCCAAGGTCAACCAATATCCAAACAGACCATAGCTCGTTGGATTTCTGCTGCAATTTGTTTCTGTCATCAACAAGCAGGAAGACCATTACAAACGATTCCAAGAGCGCACTCTACTAGAGCAATGTCCTCGTCTACTGCTTTGTTTGCTGGTGTGCCTCTTCATCAAATCTGCAGAGCTGCAACATGGTCCAGCACGCACACTTTTACCAAGCACTACTGTTCGGAAGCTGCCAGTAATGCAGATACGTCTATGGGACAAACGGTTCTCCGTAATCTTTTTAAATAAGGTGAGCCTCTGTTCTTCCCTCCTCCTCTTTACTGTTTCTCAGACTGATATCAGCTATGTTTATTTTATGTATATATATATATAGATATAACATTGCAATATATATTTATTTATTCACAAATATATACTTATATGCATACTGTGGAACCTTTATGTATGTTATTGCATAAGGTCTCTTGTACTTAGGATTATGTTACAAGTACAATCTTACGAGCATTATTATGGATGTACTGCTTTGTACTCTGATTCAGGCATGTGAATCTATGAAAGATACCCCAATACTGGAGAAGAACAATAGTTACTTACCTGTAATCTGTGGTTCTCCAGTATTGGTATCTTTCATAGATTCACATGCAACCCACCCACCTCCCCTCAGAGGATTGTTATGCTCTTTTCACTTGGTACACTCTTGTGCAAGAAAATCTGAGAGCCTCAGCCTCTGGGGAGAGCATTCTGGAGGGTGCGGTCGCCTGATTGGCTGCAGTTTGGACTGTTTATAATGACTTGGACAAGTCATAAAAGTGGAAGTTTCTTCCCCTGTAGTTTCTATCTACTTCACTTCCTGGTTCTATGTATTACCTATATTATGGTTATTATGTGCATAATTATTGCTTTTTATGTACCGTGGGACTCCCACTCCGACGACGGGGAATGATTCAGGCATGTGAATCTATGAAAGATACCAATACTGGAGAACCACAGATTACAGGTAAGTAACTATTGTTCTTATCTGTGGATCTTATGTTTGGGGGTAAAAAGTTCCGTAGTTTGGCTGCTTGAACAGAGAAGGATATACCACCTATGGTTTTTCTCTTGTATATGGGATTTTGAGGCGAGGTGCCACTCTAGAGCGGATGTTCCTTTGTTGAAAGTATTTGGTAATTTTATTCCTGATGAAGAGTGGCCCTGTTCCATGTATCGCTTTGCGGGCGATGCAAAGCAGCTTGAATGTGAATCTTCTGGCAACCGGTAACCAATGTAGGTAGGGGAAATGTGGGTATCTGGCTTTATATGTAAGAGTAGTCTGGCAGCAGAGTTGTGAATCCGTTGTAGTCTATTCATAGTTGTTACAGATGATCCGTGGTAGAGGCTATTGGCATTATCGAGTTTGGGCAGAACAAGAAAGATGGTAGCCTGGGCCTTGTGTGGAAATCTCAGATGGGGAAAAATGTGTTGTAGAGTTTTTATAGTAACGAAGCTGGATCTTGCTGGTTTGTCCACTTGGGTATTCATTGGAGTACATGGTAATTCCGAGGTTTCTTACTTCCTTAGATACTTTAGGCGGTGTTCCCAGATCTTCAGGCGAGTGGGTCAAAATTTTTCCAATCACCACATGTGAGTATTTCTGTTTTGGAAGCATTCAATTTGAGATGGATCCATGTCATCCACTGATCCACGGCTCTGAGGCAATTGAAAATGTGTAAGTTTACAATGTCTTTGGGGCTTTCCAGTTTAAGGTGTATTTGTGTGTCATCTGCATAGTTATAGTATGTGAGGTGAAATTGATTGATTAGTGGTAGCAATGACATCATGTAGATGTTGAAAAGCATGAGTGAGATGGCAGAGCCTTGAGGGACCCCTGCTTTTGTGAAGTACAATTTGGATGATAAAGGAGCGGTATGGATGACATTAGTTCTGTTATGAAGGGAGGATGTGATCCAGTCAAGAGCAGTCCCCTCTATGCCAGCTTCATAGAGTCTTTGTATTAGAGTGTCATGGTCAACCGTGTCAAAGGCCGCTTAGAGGTCCAAGAGAAGTAGTGCAGCAACCCCTTTCCGGTCAACTGTGTTCTTAAGGTCATCCCACATGGCAATGAGGGCAGATTTTGTGCCTCTTCCTGGATGGAATCCTGTTTGGAAGTCTGAAAGTATGGAATTATCTTCAATGAATTGTGACATATGGGCGAATGCTGCTCTTTCTATCAGTTTGCCCAGGAAAGGTCCATTTGTAATCGGTCTGTAATTGTCGGGGTTAAGAGGGTCTAGGTTTGTTTTCCTTGGTAATGGGCATATGTATGCCTTTTTTAGGTCTTCTCGAAATATTTCTGTAGTTAAGGAATGGTTGATGATTCTTTTTACTGGTATGGCAGCAGCAGAGGTAGTTAGAAGAATTTTCTTGAAGGTTTGTGGTGGTTATTGTCATACTACAAACAGGATTAAGAGAAGAAGATTTTATCAAAATGGAAAATGCATTAAAGCAGAAAACGTTTTTTTTTTTTTTTAAATCACGACTTGCTGATTAAGTACATTAGAATTATTTTTTTGTTGTATATGTTAACTATACACAATGGACAAATCCTTCAACCGCCGAAAATAGCATGGAAAACTGTCAGTCGTGAGTTCTGATGAGGCGTTTGTTCAATTTGCAACCCTGACTTTTTTCAGCTTGTTTGGTACATTTTTTTCCAGAAACATATGATGTTCTTTGATGCTTCACCTTCAAAGCAACGTTTCTTTTGCTGGAAATATCGATCCACATGCGAAGTTTTGTGAAGGGGAAAAACTACCCAAAATTGAAATTGCCACATTTGTCAACTTTGCTAGTGTAATTATAATTTTGCACACCTCTGTTTCTAGACTCCTGGTGGGGCCTACTCACAATCTCATCTATTAAAATTTAATGACATGAGGAAAATTTATTAGGAATATATTTTTAAATTTTGTAGAAAATCTAAGGTGTAGTGAGCTATGAAAGTGCGGAAATGATTATTATTTCATGACTTCTACAAAATGGCGGATTATATACAGGGGCGGCTCCTCCGCTAAGGTGGAGGAACATCGCCACACTGCTTTTACAAACAAGGAAAAACAAAATGATAATAGCGTGATGTTATTATCATTTTATTTTTTCGTGCTGAGGCAGTTTTGCAGGGCGGGCGGGGCTGGGCAGAGCAGGGGGGAGGAGTGGTGGCACTCTCTAAGTGTGCATGGCTGTTTGGCCGGCCATCCTGGGCTGGCCAAACAGTCATGTGCACTTTGCATGTTCTCCACTGGCTGTATTGTAAAGCATCGGTGGAGAACATGCACAGGCTCCTTGTCCCCATCTGAGCGCCGAACTACGGCGCTCAGACCAAACACAACGCTGCTAATAGCAGCGTTGTGATTGGCTTAGGGGCGCTGTGTGTTTCCTGCTTCCGGTTTACCTAGAAGGAAAAGGACGGAGAGGACGGAGGAGAGGGGGCGGCAGACCCGCCAGCCGGCTGGCAGATATGTGATCTTTTTTTTTTTTAAACCCACCCCATTACTGCTGCCCGGGAGCAGCCACCACTGATTACATACAAAAAGCAACCCTTGTGTCTCCGTTCAGGATGCATAAACCACTGTGTCTATTCTCTTCATAGAAGTGAGTTTAAAATATAATGATCATCCTATACCATCTGCGGGCCTTGCCACTTTGCGTGGCATGCCATCTACACAGACACAAGCAGCATGGCAGGGAAAATGTGCACAAAAAGTAGTGATGCCAGGTGAAAAATGTTTTTTTCTCACTGTTCTAAAAAGATCGAGTCTCAGATAAAAATGCAACTATGTACATTAGTTGTTGTACATGAGAAGATGTCCTTTTCAACTGTGAACTCGGATTTCCGAGTTTTAGCTTGCCAAAACTACATGCAAGATTTATTGTGAACAACTAGGTGCAGGCAACGTTTTAATTTCTCCAGCAAAATAGGGCAAATTGTGTAACTTTGACACTTTCACAAAAAGTTAATGTTTTTACTTTACCAGGCAGTGTAGGGTGATGGTGCTGGGAATGAAGATGGGCGAAAATGAGAGCTTTTCACACAATATTTGTTTTGTGACACAATATCCTATTAAAACAATTTTGTGGGAACATTCTTGTGTTTACACACTACACATACATATACTTACCTTAACTATACTTACCATGTGTGGTAAAGGCACATGTGTGGTTAAAAATGTGCGTGGTACATGATGCATAGTAAAGACATTGCGTGGTAATGCCTGTGTTGTAAAGGCTGTTTCCTGTAGAGAGCGAGAGAGAGAGAGAGAAAGAGATAGAGAGAGAGAGCGAGAAAGATGACCTTCCCATGGGGCCTCTTTAAGCTAGGGGCCCTGGGAAATTTCCCACTATGCCCATGCCTTAAAACATCTCTGCGCCTCACACGTTGTAGAATAACAAAAAACACAATAACGATAGGGGCATTTGTTTGTTGTCTCTAAAATTATACATTATATCGATGAGTAGGTTGGTTAATAGGAAATTAGACTAAAGTAGGGATTATTTCTGTGGATGTTTTACTGAGTGCGAGGTCAGTGGGTCAACTGGTGCAGAATCTCAACCTGCTGTCTCAATATCATAATCTGGTCTAAGACACTATACTAATGGAAGAGTTACATTATTTATCTATGATTACTTAACATCATGGTATGTTGCATGATGGTGAGAACAGTGGCATTTGCATTTATGCATTTGTTATTTTACCTGTGATTCGCTGTAGTGTCAAGCATAGAAAAGTAACATTATGTACATACTGCACAGTAGCTAGCTCAATAATCCTTATTTCATTGTGCAGGGTGGAACTTCCTTTAACACAACAGTAGACATAGAACGCACAAAGCTGTCATTATGACCAATGCACCTGCTGATTTGAGTGCTCCGTAAGGGAAGTTGTGTTGGCCTTGCTACCACAACCATTGAGTTGGGTAACAATAAACATCTGTTATTCAGCACCAAAATACTTTGGGTGAACATGTGGTTCACAAATACACATGTTATGGTATGTTACAACTCATTTGCACTAGGATGAAGAGGACCCCAGGTGCCATACCATATCCTTACCCTGATACCTCTCACTTGCAAGATGTTTTCTAAAAGAAGGCGCCTTGTTGGATTACAGTGCTTAATTTGTAAAGAATTAAGTGCCAAAGATCAAGTGTTTCACGCAAATCCACTGCAGAAAGAACTACTCACATGCTACTTTAAACTGCAGGTTTAAGTCCTAGTTTTATCTTTTTTTAGAAAAATATATTAACTAGTGAAATGCTTCACTGATGAACTCTACTAAAAACATATACACACACTGCAATCATGTGGTGGATGCTCATAAAAACTTGCTGGTGTTTAAAAATAAGTGCTGGTGCCGTGCACCGGCAAACACTGGCACAAATTAACCACTGGGATTACTCAGTAAGTGTGACATGTGAGATGAGCAGTCCCACAGGAAATCCCTCAAGATTTTGCAAAAGCCAATTTACAGTCAATTGGGTTGTAAGTCAACTTAGGGACAGAATATGGAAGCCAGTTAAAAATACACCAATAGGCATAAAGTTTTTCTCTATAAAAAAGGTAATTCTGTGCCTACAAATCATGTAGCAATGTTTGAATAGAAGTATATGGGACTCCCTAGACAAGAAGATGATTTGGTAATCGTATGCCAGTAAGTCCTTCCTGAGCCTAAGAACCTGAATTCTAGAGCTGGCAAAGTCAATTTGATGGATCAACCTCAGACATAGTAGGGTATTGCTCCTGCTTTTGGTGCATTGTCTGCTGCTATCTGGAGTCCCAAAGTGCCAAGAAGTCGGAATATTTGTGTATGTGGAATCAAAGAGGACTGGGGAACCAGATGGTTTTGTAGAGGTGCTTCCTGAAGGCCAGAGCCTGCTTGCTGAATGCCCTGTTTGTAACTGAGTACAAGGAGAGTGAGACAAGCAACTCTCTGGTAGTGTGAGTGACAGGCAAGCAGCTTGGAAGTTTTTTTGGGTTTGGAGATACACTTTAATGAGCTACAGAACCTAAGTGTGGAATTTCATTAACACTCTACACGTTGTGACGTTTCTCTGGTACACTGGCATCTGATCCCACCCAAATCTTTTCCAACCTTACATGACTTCCTCTCCTTGAGCATCCACAAGGGTAATAGGAGGCAATGGGGTTTTCTTCAGCCTCAAGTTCAGTAAAACCTGAAACAGCAGAACTGACCAAAAGACGCCATCAGCACATCTAATGAGTCCTGCTTCGGTCAGAGATGCCTATTTCATTCTCTGAATGTTGCCAGTCCTTCAAAGGTCTTTGCCAAGACCTATGGTACTTTCACTCTGACTTCGTGCATTCGTAGTCAGCTACAGACTTCAGGTCCCCACTGCTCCAGCAGATGAGCATTACAAACTGGCTAAAGTGTGTAGGTAACTTTTCCACCTGACAAAGTCCCACGCATTCATGCAACCATGTCCACTCGTGAGGCTGAATATCTTACCACAAGACCCTTAAGCAAAACATGAATTGCTGATCCTTACATCCACGATCCCTCTCTGAGAGTAGATGTTGGGATCAACTTTAACTAATAAAGAGAGCGAAAGGATTTTTCACCGGTTTTATCTGATTTGTGTTGTGGGCTTGAACTCATGCCTGACATTAATTGCCATTTGTAATGAACTGTTTGGCTTTATAGAAACCTTTATGATAAGCTGAGATTTTTCAAATAGTGTCTGCATGGACATCGAGCAGAGCGGCAGGGGGCTATTGCTTTTGGTGGGGCAAAACTGGAACTTGTTTACTTGTAGTTTTATTGTCTACGTGCTATATAGGCCTTTTCCGTAAGTAAGATAATTAATCTTCCATTTGGATCCATACAGATAGGTTAGACAATTAATAACGTCATGCTTTCAGCTGAGGGCAATAATGCTTAATTATTAGGCGACCAGTGGAAGTGCCCACCTGATGAATGTTTAGTCTATCCCTTTTTGACTTTATATATATTGATTTTCATCGGTTTTCTAAAGTGCGACTTTAAATCATCAAAACACGAGAGGGTTTTCTGAGTGATTTGTTCAGTCTCCTAGATAAAGTGCGCCTGGAAATATTTCGAAATTGATTTTTCGTATCTGGTTTTCTGTGTCTCTTAATTTCATTTGTTTTATTCCGACGCGGTGTCTCAGGCAACAGCTTCCCTTCGCGCCATACATCTGAAAGGAGATGTCACGTCTTATTCTCGCTCCTAAAAGCCTGTCCTGTCCTGTAGGTGACGGCTTAAAGGATTCTCCCTGGAATGTATTACTGCAGGAGACACAGTTCAAGCCGCCGCAGCTCCGCGGGTTTGATGGATGAAAGTGGGTCACTTTGTATTTCTCTCTAGGATCAGCCTTCATGGGGAAGCCTTTTAAGTTCCTTCCCCTCTTATATATAAATAGTTCAAGGTATTCACGTGTTTTTGGCAGTTTGTCATTTGCAGTCAGGATGTGCAGCCGCTTTAAAACATCCCTTTACTTTTCGCAAAGCTGCAGTGAATATTGAAATGAAAATAGGCAAATCCTCAACCGTGCCCAAATTCTTTTCATTTAAGAGCTATTCTCTTATAGCCAGGTGTATTTTTCTCTACATTTGATTTATTTCTCATTATAATAAAACAATTCGGAATCATTTTTTTAATAGCCAATTTCATCTATTCTATGTCTATCACTATCTATCCTTATTTCTCGCAGCAGTTATGTGTGAGGTTCATCTTAGTATTTTTTGACAACACACCTTACAGTTCAAAGTGTGCTGCTCAAAGGGGCTTCTTCATCATTGCTATGGTGATGGTCGCCGGTAGCGATTTGCATATTGGACAGTGGTTTCGGGCTGAGAATGCAGGACACAGTATGTAATATGATGGAAAATAGCGTCACCCAATATCTCCAAGGAGAACTCAGCTCATGCAAAAAAATAAAAAACACATGAAATGAGTGATCCACTCAGGTCATTTTTTCAAAGTGCTTGAGAACTATTTAATGAAGAACAGGGTGCTTCAGCATTCTGGTTTAAATAAATTAGATTATTTAAGGGCACGTGCGACATTTTTTAAGACTGAATGTAATTTATTTGCAACAGTGGTATGCAGAATATTGTGACAATAAAAAGAGGATGTCTTTTTAACAATGACATAGTCATCAGACAAAGATGGAATATTATAATTGCTAAAATGCAAACACAAAGTATAGCAAACCAAAATATTGAGGTTTCAATCCATATTGCATTAATATTGGCAGATCATCTTCAGGACAGATAATTACAGATGAAATCCATGGTTCGGATATTTTTCTAAAACAATTTTAATTGCATTTTTTTTATGCACAGTAAAAAAAGACAAGACATGCATACATCTCATGAACAGAGGAGGTGAGTTTACAAGGTGCCAGACACGTTTATAAGATGTCTCGTCCTACACAACACTTTGATAAAAGAAAAGAGTACCACAAAGTTTCAACTACTTACTTTCCCTGGGTGTTATCTTATATCATTGAGTTTGTGACATTCCAGTTAAGCAGAGCCAGTGTGGCCAAGGAGGACCCTCGTTTTCAAGACATGTCTTAATATCACATCCAGTGGCTTTAGAACTTTTCAGACTTCTTAGGACAGCCCCTAACCTCAAACACATATTTCTTGGCCAGCATGTGCCAATCCTTCTGTGAACACCTTCCCTCTAGAGTCAGGAGCTCAGAACTATCTATCAATCTGGCAATCTCTCGACATGACACTATCAGACCCAAATCATAAAACATTTTAACATATCTTAAGGTTCTTGTTCATTCCATAAACCTAATAACATGAATGTTGCCATATCTTCTGGTGAGTCCTCTTTTATACGAATGCTAAACATCAATGGGATAACCCTGTGTTCCTTAGAACCTGGGCATCATGTATTACATAAACAAATGGTTCTGTCAGATAATAAAAATTCTTGTTACATATATACCACACAAATTCTTTTCATGTACGAGAATAAAACAAAAACAACAAAAAACATAGAGGCCTGGGTAGCTCATTAAATTACATGCATTTTAAGCAAATACCAAGGATAGTATTTCATTTGATATAAACATAGGGGCATATTCTAAAGAACGTGCGATAATCATCACCAAAATAGGTTAACGCAATTTTACATATCGCCGTCAATCGCGTGAAAATAACTCCTTGTCAACATCATATTCACAACACAGCGGTAACATGCGATAGTTTCCCGATAACCCGTCAAATGTCCGTGTTAAAATTACCTGGACGGCGATAAAAATCTAAACCCGAACGTGAAAAAACTTGCGATGTGCCCAACTGCGATAAGCAGCGCCAGGCCTGCAAGTCACACAAGTCAGGCGGGCAAAATCACCATAAAACCGGCAAACAGAAACACAACCAAGACACAAACAACCGCGAAGCACCATGGAGGTAGCCGGAGCAAGTACAGAGGACAACCAGAACCCCACGGAGGACCAGCCTGGGACCATCATTGGGGAGACGGTGACAGGATTTGGGGGACCGGACACTGCACAACATGACCTGACCCAACAGCAACAGGGTGAGTAACGACCAAGGACTGGGGGGATGGGGGAGATGGGCACAGTGGCACACATGCACAATGAAGTATAGCCCATGTGCGGACAAACCATGCCCAAGAGACACAACTCCGAACAAGAGACCAATTTACCCAAGTCCGCAACATCTCAGCACTGTATAAGCACAGAAGTGAAAGGCACACCGCCTGAAAGGGATAAGGGCCAGCCAAATCAGAGCTGAAGGGGCAACTCACCCACAATGCAGCACACACACATAAGAATCAGAGCACCTCAACATTGACAACAATGTGGTACAAACTGCAACATTCACACAACAGAACAGAGGACACAACTGCTGCCGCTTGTGTTTTTTTTGTTGTTTTTTTTAAAAGAATTTTTTTTTTTCCTCATATGACCTCCATCGCTATAGCAACCTCTCGACCTGATCCACCTCTGGTGCTTATAACTTGGTGTTCCAATCTCAGCTGGTGTTCTTACGGGGACCGCCCGTTGCCCACAACCTTTGCTGACCCAGAGGTTTTAATCATTGGAACTTATTCTATACCTTAATTTAATCTAATCTAATCATAACATAAATCATCCAACAAGTTCAAAAATAACCCAATATCTGATCTTTCTCTATATACATTTGCCCTCTGATCTATAGCTCTAAAATATCTTACAGAATTCCACCAGGCATTCCAAGTAGGAGGTACCACCTGACGCCACAATTTACAAATCTCTCTCCTGGCCAGCAGGATCAGATAAAACACCAGTTTGTGTTGCAACCCCATCGGGCCTAGCACCCCCCCAGGCATAGATACAATACCAAATAAAATAAGAGATGGGCTTACCTCCACATCGGTGCCCAGGACCCTGGAGATAGTCTTACACACACTTTTCCAGAATTCTTGCATCTTGGGGCAAGAGGCGAATACGTTGATGTCATCTGCATTCTGGAAACCACATCTCAGACATCTAGCTTCTCCCCCGCCCTTTATTCTAGATATTTTAAGAGGGGACCAGTATATCCTGTGGAGTGTGAAAAAGTGGTTTCTCCTGAGTGCAGCAGATTTAATTAGTGGGTAAAGAATGTCTAGAGATACTTGCCATAAGTCTTTCAGCTCCTCACTCGGCAAGTAATTCTCCCAGACCCGGTATGGCTTTTCCATCTTTCTGTCTACTGCAGCCAAGAGGTGGTTATACCAATGAGCCACTTCTTTTTTCCTCGGGGCCAAATCTTGTAAATCGTTTTCCATGGGATTGTTTTCCAAGAGGGACCAGCGTTGACTCTTACACCAGGATGAGATCTGGTAAAATTTAAATCTCGATAGAGCACCTTTCATAATATGACTCCAAAAGTCCCAGGGATAACAATTATTACCCACTACGATATCTTTCCAGTGCGAGACTCCAGCCCCTTTTAATGGCCGAGCTAGAGCATCCAATAGACACATCGGTGTTCCAGGGGAATCCCACACTGGGGCCCAATTGCTATAATAGGAAAGTCCCAGGCAGTCTCGACAGTCCGACCATAACTTGGCCGCCATACGCAGCGTCTTCAAACGGACTTTAAATTTTTTTTTAGAGGAGCCGAACTTATACATGAATCCTGGCTTCTCTACCCCGCCTAACATAGCTTTAAACATGTTGCCAATCAGTGAGTCATCTAGAGTAAGAAATAACATCCTACAATTTTTTAATTGGTAGGCCCAACAGTACAGCTGGAGGTCAGGTAAACCCATGCCCCCCGCACTAATTTGCACCTTAATTTTTTCCAGGACAGCCTGATCCCTTTACCTGCCCAAATGAAGGAAGATATCTTACCCTGAATTTTAAGCAGGTCAGCTTTTACAAATACTAGTGGGATGTTATTAAACAAATAAGTATATTTCGGAAGCACGCACATTTTAATCAAGTTGACCCTTCCGTAATGGGAGAGCGGTATATTCTGCCATCTTTTTAGTAGGACATCAACCTCTTTCGAAACTCTGTCTAAATTAGTTTTTGGAATTTCTCTGAGATCCTGAGTGATTATAACTCCAAGATATCTGAGCTCCCTGGCGAAAATCCCCTCCTGATCAGCGATGTTCCATGCCATGATCCCAGTTTTGTCATTATTGATTTCATAACCAGAGAATTTCCCAAAGATCTGAGCTTCAACAAAAGCTCTGGAAGCGTAATATTGACATTTGAGGATAATAAAATCAAGTTATCTGCGTATAGCGCTAGTTTCCTCACAAACCCGTTTACAGCAAAAGGAGCGATTTTCTTATTCTGTCTTAAACTCTGGGCAAAAGGCTCGATATATAAATCAAAAAGAATGGGGGACAATGGGCAACCCTGCCTGGTGCCACACCCTATTTTAACAACAGGAGAAAGACTGCCATTGACCAGAATCTGAGCCTGGGGGGATTTATATATTTTTTTAAGGACTTCCCTGAACCCGTCTCCGAAGCCAAAAGCCTTCAGGGTCCTATCCAGAAAAAGCCAATTCACACGATCGAAGGCTTTGGCGGCGTCAACAGTAATAATTGAGAGAGGGAGACCCTGTGACGTTGCCAAATCAACCGCCACAATTAGAGTATATACCAGCTCCGACATCTGCCTGCCCGGAAGGAAACCCTTTTGATCCTCGTGGATTATTGGCCCTATGATCTTACACAGCTGGTTGTTTAAAATCCCAGCAAAGACCTTATAGTCGGCATTTAATAATGAAATTGGGCGATATGACTGGCACTGGGTTGGATCCTTTCCGGGCTTCAGAATCAATGCAATGACTGCATCGCTCCAGGAGTCAGGCAAAGGGGAGGTACCATCTAGGATCTCATTGTAAAGTTTCAGCCAGACCGGGATGACCTCCTCCCTTACTAAAGAATAAACCTCAATCGGGATCGCATCGGGGCCTGCCGCTTTCCCTTTCTTAGCTCTGTTTAAAACAGTTAATATCTCACTCCCTGTTATTTCTGATGTAAGCATTTTTTGACTATCCTCAATTATTTTTGGTAGCTGTTGCTCTATGAGCCAACTATCAATGTATTCCTCCGTAACCTGAAGATCTTCTCGATATAGCTCTTGGAAGAATTGCGCGAAAGCCTGTTCTATGTCCCCTTTATCCTCTGTGATATGTGTGCCTACTTTGATCTTGCTGATATAATTATAAGATCTATCGACTCTACTCTTCATGGCAAGGAGCTTGCCACAATCCTCCCCTTGCTCAAAATCCCTCATTTTACTAGCCTCCCATTTTTGGAGTAAAATCTCTTTAGACTTAAGTCTGAATTTCAACTCCAACTCTTCTACTTTCTTTATTAGATTATCATTCTCTGTTCCAGGGGGCCACCTAGACTTTAAGTCTGCTTCTGCTTCTGCTCCTGCTATCTGTAGTTCTAAGTCGGCCAGCTCTTTCCTCTCGGCCCTAGCCCAGCCCACAACTGCCCCTTTTAGTGTCCCTCTCAGCCAGGCCTTAAAGGTATCCCACACAATATACAAAGGGGCCGACCCCAAGTTGTCTTGAAAGAAGCTAGCTGTTTCAAACCTCAGAAAGCCTGGAGTTGATGATTGCAGAAGAAATCTCCGATTTAAAGTCCATCTCCTATGGGGAGGCTCTAAAGGAAGATCCAGATTAAAAGCTATGGCACCATGATCAGAAAGATGTATGGGAAGATATTCAATTAAGCTCACTTTATCGAGTTCTGAGTGCTCCATAAATATATAATCAATTCTGGAGTAGTGCAAATTCTTTTTACTATAAACGGAGTACTCTCTAGTCTCACCCATTTTTTTCCGCCATATATCACAGAGGTTAAAGTTTTTAAGTATAGTCAAAAGATGGGCTTTAACGCGCGGTACTGCTACCTGTGTTCGAGGGGAGGACCTGTCTAGCTTGTTATTTAAAAGAACATTGAAGTCTCCTCCCAGTATCAGAGGAGCCTCATAGTCGGCCAAGGCAGACAAAGATTGTTCAGAGGCGTGATGTCATCCTCATTAGGACCATAATAGCTAGCTAGAGTGTATTTAGAGTCCTGACATTTAACTTCCGCAATAACCCAGCGCCCTATATCATCTACCTGGGACTTTATAATCTCGATTCCTGAATTTGCTTTAAATATAATAGCAGCCCCCTTCGAGCAACATTGCTAGTCCGAGGCTATAATCTTATCCACCCATCTTTGTTTACCAAATAATGCTTTACATTCTGATTGTAAAAGATGGGTCTCCTGAATCATAAGAATCCTCGCTGAGCTATTTTTTAAGTATTGAAGGATCAAGCGCTGTCTTCCTCTAACTCTTAAACCGTTAACATTCCAACATAAAAATTCAAGATGGCAATTCCCTCTCCTAGCAGGTCTACCCCCCACCATTGTCCTGGCTCCACCCTCTGCTGTAACTACTGGAGGTTGTTATGTCACATGAGATTGTTGTTACGTCTTCTTTTTTTTAAAAAAAATTCCCAATGCTCCCCACCAATAAACGTGAAAACCCCAGGAACCCCCAGAACCCCACCAACCCCCCCAAACCTCCCACGGGAACCCTCCCTGACTACCCATTGGCAATAAGTATGGCCTTTCGAGTCGGTGCCCTCCAGCCTCCTACAAAAGAATATAGAAAAACGAAAATCACGATGGAAGCTGAATTCCCTTAATCTATAAACTATAGACTAGATTTAGTTTGTGCCAAGAAACTTTCCACTTCCTCCGGGAACCTAAAATTGTACATCTTATTAGCCCATACAACTTTTAGAAAAGCAGGGAATCGCAACTGGACTTGAGCTCCCTGATCCCTTAATGCATCCATCCGCTTCCCCAATTCCCATCTCCTATCTTCTGTGACCAGAGAAATATCAGACCGTATTCTGAAGGAGGCATCGTGAACTTGTATAGTCTTAAGTTTAAGGGCCGCCCCCAGTAGTTGCTCTTTAAGAAGATAGGATTGGATATATACTAGGAATTTTCTAGGCTTTTTCCAAGCGGAGTTCAACTTAAAGGGGTCCCTGTGGACTCGCTGAATCTCAGTTTCCCAAACTGGTGCCGCCGCGATCTGGGGAAAGGCTTTAGTCAAAATGTCTATAACATAGGATTTTAAATTATCGCCTTCCAGCCCTTCTTTTAAGTCTAAAATCCTAATGTTATTCCTTCTTGAAATATTTTCGAGCCTCTCCAATCTCTCCGCCAAGTCCTGCTCTCTTTCTTTCAGTCTGACCACTTCCTGGGTGTTATCTTTAACCTCCAGACCTAGTTCCCCCACTTTGTTTTCAAGGGCCTCCATCCTATGCGTCAATGCCGACAGGTTTTCCTCTAAGCTGGTGCAGGAATCTTGAATCTTCTTTTGATTTGTTTCAGAGGTAGAGAAGCGAGCTCCAATCTCCACCGATAGCTGCCTTAACATCCCGTGTAGTGTATCCGGGCTCTGTGCTGCTTCCTCTGCAGACATATCCCCTAAATCATCTCGTTCATCTTGACAGTCCCCCCCTGCCATTGAGACCGTCTCACTTAACGGAGCGAATTGGTTGGAAAGTGAGATGGCAGGATTTAATTCCAGAATTTCCCCTGCTACTGACACAGCCTGTTTTACGGATTCCATATTGCTCTGAGTATTAGCCATGAAGTAAGACCTAAGTGAGGGAGTGACTTTTGAAAGAACTTGGTTCTTATTTTTCTTCCTGCTCTTCGCTGGAGTGGATTTCCCAGATTTATTGAGAGGCTGCCTATGCTTGTGACTATTTACTGACGTTTCAGTGGCTTGACACAGTTGTTTAAGCTGTTGCGCAAGAGGTTCTCTACCCAGAAAGGTACGTGATCTTAATTTGTATCTCTTGCCCAGTAGTACCTCAGTGGTAGGGGCCCCAAGTACAGGTTTATTTGGCTTTAACAGGCCCCCCTTGATAGCCTGATTCCTTTTTTTCCTCGGGTTGCCCAGATTGCTGTGTAACTAACTCCATGGGATAAAGGGCAGGCTCATACCTTAATTTCATTTTTTTATTTGACTGATCACTGGATGTAACAAGACTGGCCACTGAGTGACTCCTTTCTGGGGCACCTTCTACCGCAGTGCCTAGCTCTGTATTGAGCTCTAAGTAGTACCTGAAAAAGGTGGGGGACCTCGTTTCAGGAAAAGATATGCCGAGGAGACTGCCCCTATAGTAGTACGGTAAATAACCAGAAAACTGGTCTTGTGAAAAGCACCGGGCGCGACGACACTCGGCAAGCGCCCCGCTGCCCTAAATAGCGAAAATGTGGAACCACCATACATCCAGAAACCGGCGGATGACATACAAAATGTTGCCCCACTCCCTCTTACCGCACCACACCGGGGCTACAGCTTTCCAGGACCTTGCCTTGAGACCTCGAAGTCTCACGTCGCTCTCTGTCACTCTCTGTCCAAAGTGCCTCGCCTCCCCAGCCTACGGAGAGCCGGAGGCATCAAACACCACCTGCAGCCGACCGACGAAGCAAGACGAAACCGCAACGGCTTCCTGCTCCGCTCCAAGCAATCATGCCGCGCAGCGGGGTTCGACGCGCCACTCAATGTTTCACCGGGTCTCAGAGAGTCAGAGAGACCCACAGAATCCGAAGGAAAGGCCAGAGAACGACACCCGAGAAAAAGCCAGCAGTCCCGCACCGAAGGTAGGCTCAAACTCATGGAAATTCAGCTCCTGAAGCCCATAACGAAGGCTAGAGGGCGGACGACTCGCGACCGGCTGACTAGCTGGCCGCCATGTTCCCTGTTCCTGCTGCCGCTTGTGTGTAGAAAATGGCCATTCGCATGTGGCATAGCAGGAAACTGTGAGATGATAATGTACAAGTACACCCTCACATCCCTGATGGCGCAGAAATGTCACCTGTCCCGCATCAAATTGGCATCTCCTCACAAACAGTCACAATGTACATTGTCATGCAGTCTGTATGTAAACTTGTACAATGCGTGAACATATATGTGAACACAATGTCAATCTGCATCTCCCCTTCACATTAGAGAGGGAGAATCAACACCTCCTGCAGAGCATACCCAACAACACAGCACTGATGATGAAGAGGACCACACCAACATCTACACCGACTCCCTCCAACAGCTCATGGACAGCTCCGGCACGCCACCTCCAGCAGCAGGGCAGCCCAGCTGCATCGATGAGACCCCACCCCCTGCACAGACCACACAGCAGGAAGCCCCCACCACCACGGCTGTCTCCCAGGACCCCCACGACCAACACATGGCATTCCAATGCCGTGTGTTCGGGTGCCAGGAGAAGATGTCTGACCAACTGCGGGTGGGGTTCGAACTCATGTCAGCCAAACTAGATGCCATACGTGGGTGTCTAAGTCCCATCAGGCACGACTTACAGTCCCTAATGGACACCCACTGTCTGCTCCATGCTCTCCAACAATCCATGGCTGACATCGCTGGGGTCATGACTCTGAGCCAAGAACAACTGTCTAGTCAGAGTGGCTCCAGCGACGTCAGCCGGAAGTTGGGACACATAAGGAGAATGATGGAGAGCTTGGAGTGGATGCAGGTGGAAAGAATGTTTGCCACGGCTGCACACCAGCGAGATGTAGCTGTGATCCTCCATGCCCTGCAGATCCTCATCATGGCACCACAAGGCCTGGCGCGGATGAATGCTGCTGCTACTACTCCATCCACATCTCCGCCCTCTGAAGTGTCAGTGCCACACAGTGCAGCAGACATTCCACCTCCGGCCCCTGATGTGTCACTGCTACACAGTGATGCAGACAAAACACCACCACCCGCATGTGAGGCACCGGACACATCAGAGGACGAAGATGATGATGAATCGGGCTTTGTGGTAAGAATGAAGTGGTAGCATTCATCTCCACCATATGGCCTGTTACAGCTTGGTTCTGCCCTCTGCATCATGCCCTGGAATAACCACTTCCACTGTCCCCCGATACACTCAGCGACACTCACCTCGGACCTCTACATGGACTGCCATATTTTGTTTGGTTACCAATGACACAGCAATCACACCGCGGACTGAAGTCTTCCACTCCCCATGAACTTGTCAATCCCTAAAGGACTCCGGCTGGCCCTCCACGGGGCAACATTGTAAAGTGGGGTTTGCATGACCCTGTACTGGTCCAGCTTCAACACTCCAGTGAATGTGAATAAAACATTCTAATTCACACAGATGTGTCATGGCTATGCTCAATCAAGTATGAAAGTATGGATGAATGTAGGGACAGTGATTCCACAAAAAGGTACTCCCTGGGTATTGCTATCAATGCGCATGTATGGCCGTGACCCAGATAGGCAGTGAGACACACATTGTCATTCAAATCAACACTCATCACAGTTGAAAACAAGTGAAGGTGCGTAGACTTTATTAGCATATCCGTGTCAGTACGGGCAAGATTAGTGCCACAACATGCAGACCAATGCAGCAGTATGTCAGAATGAGAAACGTTGCCAAGTGCCGCTGACCACTCCGGGGGAGTGCCTCACCTTTCACAGGTGTGTGTTGTTCGGCGTTGTTGTCCGCTCATGTATTCAGAGTCCAGGCGAATGCAGCCATGTCCACTGTTGTCGTGGGATATGTGACCAGATCTCCAAGATGCAACAAGGTGTTGGGACATGTGCAATGGGTTCCAATCTGTTGTGGCTGCAGGTACGTAGTTACTCATCCATGAAAGCGATTGCAGCTTCGTAGGCTATCATTTCCAACATGAGCTCGTTGTCGACTTCATCAAACAGGACGGCGAGGCCATCCATTAGCAGGTCCGGACAGATGTGCTGCGTCCACCCCTTTTCCCCAATTAGCACTACAGCCCAATAGGGGAGCGGTTCAATGTGGTCACTGCACACGAGGAGTTGTGCAATCTTCCAGGTCCAGCTGCCAGCATGTATGCCAAGTATCAAGGCATCCCATAAACGGGTATCATGGTGACACTCCTGGTCGTGGGCCAACAGGGGGCGCACACACATGTCAAAATCCAGTTCAGCTACCGTCCTGTTGGATAGGCAGACATCCATGGACCACTCGAATATGCATGATCGACAATGCAACACAGGCTGAACGCAGGTGACGTTGGCAAGGCGGAATCTTAGCCGGTAACTGATCCGCAGCACTGCCATTGGCAGTGCCCCCAGTAAATGCAGCATACGTGCACGGTACAGTTCCATGTGACAGGGGTTGAGCATGTGTCCGGGATGTTCTGCCATTGCGTTAGTGGCTCTGGTTGAAGTGGCATTGTTCTGACCTGCGCCAGTTCTGTGGATGAAATGCCACAGCTCGGATCAATGAGTTGTTTTAGTGTGCAAAGATTGTACGCCTGGGATGGTGTGGGAGTAAGTGTGAAGGCCATTCCATGCAAGATAACTTCGAGCAAGGACTTCTGTGTGTGGGGTGTGTATACGTTGGTCTTTCGTCGGGCTGTGCATAGTGTGGGAGTCGACATCAGCTGCTATAGTATCTGTCAGGGGCTGCCGGGCACATGCAATTCCGAGGTCGGAAGTGCAGATGTGCCTCCGCCTGATAGTTCAGACAAAGGAGCTTTCATCCCTAATGTTAGTTTCTCACCTGCTTGCATTCAGGAAATGTGAAGTGGCTTGTTGGGGGTGGGGTGGGATGTGTGCAACTTTGGGATTCATGTTTGACATGTCTTGCATGTGGCAAATGTGCGGCATCACTGTGTGTTACGTTGCCTCACAGCTGCTCCTCCCTCCCCCGAGCCTATTTACTTGTGCGCGCAGTGCGGTTGCATCACTTGCAATCCTACGGCACTCCATTGTCATGCCTGTCTGCGCATGTCCACAAGCCTGACAATGACACTGTGATGTTGGCCGTTGAAGGTGGGCGGACACGTGAGTGTAGGCCTATGGTAAGGATAGGGCGGACACAGATGTAGAGTCCATGCGTGGCTGAACTCGGTCTGCGAGTAGGTTTAGGCATTTGGCTCTTGCTGCGGCATTACAGATACACACAACACTTGGCATGTATGAGCCAAGACCCCGAGAGGTCTTGCGCTCCTTCATGTCTCCGTTCGTGCGAGCCCGCCCTCAGGTTGCATGCTACATTTCATCATTGTCGATTGCGGGCAGGGTGCTCCGACACTACAACAGAGACACACGCATTAGTTACTTCCTTGTCCAGGCCAGAACTGAACCACGCCCAGAGCCCGGGGCAAAATACTTCACACCCCTACGCTGGACTGGCGTACGCCGGCCCAGCCCACTCTGCTTACGCTTACAGGGGGGGGGGACAAAGCTACATGTCCAAGGTCTTAGACACTGCCTGAGGTGACATGGTTGCGTCTGCAGTCCACAGCACAAGGTAATGTGGTAGGGCCCGGACCCATCATGCATACATAATGGCCACAAGGACACACTTAGCTAGATAGTGGAACTGGCTACGGGCATGTGCGCCTGGCCACTTTTCATTGCCAGGGTCACATGTCCAGTGACGCCTGTGCTGGATGGGTGAGGGGTGAGTGTAAGCCAGCACTCAGGGAGTGGTTGGTGCTGGCAACAACTAGAACAGTGATCTTCGTATTACACACACAGATTCAATCATAAAGGGTCCATGACTTGCAGTGCACTGAGGTAGGGGCACCAGAGATGAGCGTGCTCATGTGAAGTAATTGTTAATCATTGTGTCCCTTCCGGATATTCCTGCTGCAGCGGGGTGTGATAAACCTGCCTCATCTTCATCATCATCGTCCCAGGTCTTCCCCACTGCCTGAGGTGACATTGTTGTGTAAGCTGTCCACAGCACAAAACTCATTCATTAAGGGTACATGTGTTGTGGTGCACTGAGTTAGTGACACCTGAAGCGCTCAGTGGGTGCACAGCCTGCGATGATGCATCGTCCGGGCGGGCCGCACTGATAGCAATGTCTGTTGCCTACTGGCCTGCGCCATTAATGGATCAAGACTGGATTCGAATTGTGAGCCCTGCTGACAGCAGTGTAGGCTGGAGGCAGCGGTCAGCGGGGGCCCACAGCCACGTGGCGTTGACTTGTGGTGCACTGAGTTGGTGGCACCTGAAGCGCTCAGCGGGTGTGCAGCCAGAGATGATGGCGTGTCCTCGCAGGTCAGGATTGGATTTGATTTGAGAGCCCTGCTGACCGCAGTGTAGGCCGGAGGCAGCAGTCAGCAAGGGCCCACAGCCACGTGGCATTGACTTGTGGTGCACTGAGTTGGTGGCACCTGAAGCGCTCAGCGGGTGCGCAGCCAGAGATGATGGCGTGTCCTCGCAGGTCGGGATTGGATTTGATTTGAGAGCCCTGCTGACCGCAGTGTAGGCCAGAGGCAGTGGTCAGCAAGGGCCTACAGCCACGTGGCGTTGACTTGTGGTGCACTAAGTTGGTGGCACCTGAAGCGCTCAGCCGGTGTGCAGCCAGAGATGATGGCGTGTCCTCGCAGGTCGGGATTGGATTTGATTTGAGAGCCCTGCTGACCGCATTGTAGGGCGCAGACAGTAGTCAGCACACACATAACTCCACGGTGCTGTGCTGCTGGGTGCACTGGGGGCCTGTGTCGTGGAAGCCAGTGATCAGCTGAGGAGGCTGGCGGTCATGGCGGAGGACTCGTGGCAGGATGAGGGGCGCCGCCCTGGCAGACGTGTTGGCCATTCGGGAAGTGACCCACGCCCAGAGCCCCGGCCTATTTATTCCCACTCCTATGCTGGACTGGTGTACGCCGGCCCAGCCCACTCCGCTTACGCTTACAGGGGGGGTCAACACAGCTACATGACCGAGGTCTTCCCCACTGCCTGAGGTGACATGGTTGCGTCCACTATCCACAGCACTACAAACACCAGGAGTATATGTCCACATGGACATGTCTGTGCTCTGCATACTGTAGTCTGTCCAGCACATCACCGCCACACTTGGCATTGTGTAAATTCTTATTCATGGGTGACTTGCCTCCTTCACACATACTTGGTTCCCACCTCTCCCCACATTCTGCAATTGTGTGGCTGAGGGGCCATGCCGTTTTCGGAAGGTCAGCTGTCTTGTTCTGCGCTGCCTGGGTGGTTGGCCGGGGGGGGCCTGGGGGTGGTGGCGGTGGGTGTTGCGGACCTCTTGGGTCTCCGAGCTGCATGGTCAGTAGCTCCATGACATGTGTTGGTCTTCAGATGTGGCTCTGGGCTGGGCTCCCTTTCATGCTGCAGGTTGTCGTCCTGCTTTACACCAGTAAAAGGCAGGTGTTAAATCCCTGCTGCTAACGCGCCTTATCACCTGTTTTTGGGTCACATCGCAGATCTGGCTGGTCGTTGAGAATATCGCGAAGTGGTGTTTTCGTGTGTTTTTGCACAGGAACGCCTACTCTGCATATCATTAGTGTTAGTTGTCGCTCTCATCCGTGGCAATGTTTTTTGCGGAGGATATCGCTGGGAAACTGGCGATTTCGGCAGTTTGCACCAGCTTGAGAATAGGGCGATAAGTCTATCGCCACTTTTGCGACGCTAATGCCGGTAAATCGGCGAGAAGTCCTTGAGAATATGCCCCTCAGTTGTTCCAAATGTGCAAAAGTGTGAAAGTGCAGGTGTAGGAAAACAAAATTAAACACATAAGAAAATCACAAATAACAAATAAAAATGCTTTGTCAACAGCTTGTCTAATGTATCCAAGTATACAGTTTCTCTTTTTATTGGGCCAGATTCATCTGTCCATATGTGCCCAGAAAGTGGAGATTCAGGACAGACAATGTAAAACCATGTCAGAAATATTCCACGTGTCTATTGTCCCCTGCAACATTGGTACCTGTTGGCTCCGTGAAATTTTAATAACTGAATTTGGTATGGTAGACCCTAAAAGAAGGTAGCGCATTGACAGACGCGCTTGTAATTCCACTGCTGCACTTTTGTTCCGCTATTTTGCACAACTTTGTTACAGGATTGTATTTTTAAATGTTTTAAACGCTCGTTGCTCTGAGCTTTTAAATATTTTCTGATTTCTGTTGTATTGTCATTTTTACCTGCAGTACCTATATCGCCGCTCTCCGGTCCACCACGGCTCCTAATTAGCCGATTGTGTGGAGAGAGCGGGCAAGTCAGGCAGGCCAGGCACCAGTTGGACCGAGCGGGTAACGACCGCCATTTTGGGACGGTTACTACTCTAGTTGTTCCACGGCCATTAAGGAAGGGTATTTAAAGTTCCCCGAGGTGGACACGCAGCGGACGCGCGCAAAGGGCGCGCCACTGGCGCGCAAAAGGCAAGCCCGTCTGCGCCCGTCCGCGCTCGTTCCGCGCTCAGCGCCAGCCACGCTGCCGGTCTAGGCAGACAGAATGGCGGCTCTACTGTCATACACTAGAGGTGAGCTCCAGGAACTATCCTTCAGGTCTTTTAAATGTCCTGGGCCAATTTTAGGAGGCACTTAGGACATTGGGAAACAGGCGTGTCCATGCTGCAATCTGAGGCTCACAGATATAGATAGTAAGCTTCACTTAGACAAGGCCCCAACGGACAGCATTAAGGCATATCCAGTAGAAACAAGGAAGGATCATGTTGATCCCAAGATCAAAAAACCGACCCGAGGACTGTCATGTGCACTATTAAATGCACGGTCACTAATTAAACACAAGTTTGAATTCAGTCATTTTGTAGACTCCCATGCCCTGGATCTGATATTTGTTTCGGAAACCTGGGCAGACTAAACTTCAGGGCCCGATCTGGTGACAGCAGTCCCACAGGGGTTTGCAATAGCCAGAAGGGATCGTATTGGCAAAAAAGGAGGAGGTTTGGCAATAATCTATAGAAACCACTTGAAAGCGTCATTTAAAGATACCACGATAGATATGGAAGCCGAGGTGCTTTCTTTTAAGATAGCGGCCAGTCACGTATACTCATTTAAAGGGATGCTAGTGTATATAGGCCGCCTGGATCCAGAACAAACTTTATACACACCATGGGCCAACTCTTGGAACACAAAGTAATCTCACAAGATTTCACCTTCTTGGGCGATTTCAATTTTCACCTAGATAACCTCCTCGATAAAGACTCTCAGGCCCTGCTTGACCTAGTGACAGGCGTAGGCCTCGAGCAAATTGTGGCCGGTCCCACCCACACAGCGGGACATCTCTTAGACGCTGTTTTCACAGATTGCCCCTTGTTGAAATATAATAATACCCTACAACTTCACTGGTCTGACCACCATGCAGTGTTGCTTACTCTTACTCTTCCCTCCTCGCCGGTTTCCAAGCACGTCCCAGTTAGCAGCGAAAAAAGTTATCAATGGCAAAGATTAGACAGAAATGATTTCTCCACCCATTTGAGTCAGAACAAGCCTTGCTTTGCCAAAGACCCAGAGGCGGCTTCTTTACAATATCATCACTGGATCTCAGCAGCAGCAAGCACCGCTGTTCCCCAGAGAACAGGGGAAATCTAGCAGGACAGCACCTACTGAACCTTGGTTCTCTGAAGAACTAAAGATTTCAAGAAGACTCTGTCGCAGCCAAGAAAGATGCTGGTGTAAACACTATGATCCCAGGGAGAAAGAATTATATAAGACAAGACTGGCACATCACAAAGAACTGATCAAAAAAACTCAAATCAGTTATTTCTCAGCAAAAATTGAAGGAGCAAAGAATAATTCCAAGGAGCTTTTCGCAACGGTGCTGAAACTCAGTCAAGTGCAAGAGACTAATGATACCGCAATAGATCAAGCTTTTTGTGATACATTGGCCTCCTCTTTCTGCAATAAAGTCTCCTCCATTTACAATACCTTTGCTCTTCGATCTATCAATTCTCAGGGTTTTCAGACTGGTACCACAAGTCTGACCCCAGATCAGTCTTCCTCGGGATCCAAACTCGCCCCATCCCGCTTTTCAAATTTCACACTGCTCTCTCAAGAACAAACTTCAAAGCTTCTTTTAGCCACCAAATCCGGATCCCCCCTGGATCCATGTCCTCCTAGAGTAACTCATTTGTTAGTGGAGTCTGTTGCTTTTCCACTCTTGGAGGTTCTTAACTTGGCCATTGAAACTGGGACCTTTCCCACAATGTGGAAGAAAACATCAATCCTGCCTTTGCTAAAGAAACCAAACTTGGATAAAAAGATGCAGGAAATTATCGCCCTATTTCCCGTCTGCCCCTACCAGCGAAGGTACTGGAGAAACATATGAATCAGGAACTAGTTGCATTTATCGAGAATAATCATATTTTGGATTCCACTCAGTACGGTTTCAGAGCCCAGCACAGCACTGAATTGGCCCTAATCACTGCAATGGAGGAAGTCAGACGGGCGGTTGATAAAGAAGGATCGGCAGCTCTGATATTATTAGACTTATCAGCCGCCTTTGACACCGTGGATCATGGCATTCTAATACACCGGCTCCAGGAAGTAGGAGTTGAAGGCCTAGCTCTAGCACTGTTCAGATCATTCTTGCTCAAACGTGAACAATTTGTTGAAGTAGGAGGTTATAAATCTAAATGCTTTAGGCTTCCTTGCAGGGTGCCACAGGGCTCATCATTGAGCCCTACCCTTTTCAACATTTATGTTGCCCCTCTGGCGCGTATGATCAAAACTCATGGGTTTGAATTAGTATCATACGCAGATGATACCCAGATTATTGTATCAATCTCGAGCAATAATCCTGATATATCCCAGAATTTTAAGGAGTGCATGAGATGGGTCAGTGATTGGATGGCCGAGAATTGTCTCAAATTAAACTCAAATAAGACAGAGGTTCTACTCTTTAGGAGAGACACATCCTTCTGGTCTTCAGAATGGTGGCCATCGGAGTTGGGGACTCTTCCAGCACCAGTCACTAGGGCAAAACATCTTGGAGACATCATAGATACCTCCCTCTCCTTTTGCCACCGCGTAAATACACTCACTGCATCCACCTATTACATTTTAAAAATCTTGAGGAAAATTCTTCCATTCATACTGGTAGGATTGCAGAAAACAGTGGTGGCAGCCTTGGTGCTGTCCAAACTTGATTATTGCAATGGACTACTGGTTGGAGCGAATAAATCAGTAATAGCAAAATTGCAGGTACTTCAGAATTCCACCGCCAGATTGCTCTTTGGTCTGTCCAAATATTCATCAGCCAAACAGGCCTTGAACATCTTGCATTGGCTGCCTATTGAGAAGCGCATTAGATTTAAGGCATTGTGTATCGCATTTAAGGCCTTACAGAACTCAGGTCCCACCTACCTGGTAAAACGTTTCCAATGGCATACACCGGCCAGTACACTTCGCTGGGCTTCACTGAAGTTGGTGATAGTGCCATCCTCCCGTCTTCAGAGATGGGGTGGAAAAAGCTTTTTCAATATCATCACTAGATGGTGGAGCAAGCTACCTTTTCAATTGAAGAACTCTACTGATCTCTTGTCCTTTAGGAAAGGACTGAAGACCTGGCTTTATACTCTGTAATTTTGTAGCACTGGTTCTTTACATCACGCAGCTGCTTTGTGGGCTACCTCTACAAGCGCCTAGACGCCCTTGGGTAGTAGTGCGCTATATAAATATATAAATAAATGAATAAAAAGAATTATACTCCGCACCAGCCTAAATTCTGTTTTGATGGTGCATTCATGAGGGTAAGGTGGATCCTCATCCTATTCCATTTTTCAAGTTTCCTTAAGTTCAATTCCGGCCTTAACTCAATTGATCTATTTTTCTTGTTTTACAATTGACCAAGGTTCTGTGTATTAGTGAGATGCATTTCTTGGTCAGAGCCTCCTGGAGGAGACTGTGTTCTGAAAGAGACCCATCCGTGATTCGGGTATCAAGTGGTATGCGTGCTGCAATGCATGTCTAAACTGTAAGTTCCTAAATTCTTCAAAGTCTCCTAGTTTGCATTCACCTTACACTTGTTTAAAGGATTTTTTACCGTCTTACCCCTACATATCGTCCAAAGAAGTCGTTGTATTTCCTTCTTGCCTCCATATAATGCCACCAGGTAGCCTAAGCCACCAATGACATGTCTGCGCATTATGAGAGAACTTTCTTGTAGTGATGAAAATGCCCATTCGATTATTTCTTTAATTGCAGTCCCAAGTAGTACTTGCAATCATTTAGCAGTGCAATGCGTCCATCACAGCTTGCACGGTATAATGCAGTCAAGAGAAAGCCTAGAAGGTCTACCATTTTAAAATAAATAATAATCTGGGACCCAGTTAAACACTCTTGTAATAGGATACAACATTATTCATACTGACCATGCAACAGCAACTTCTGGAAGCAGAATTTCCAAGAACATTTCCATAACACTTGAAATCCCACTGGTCCTCCAAAAGCTGATTCTTTTAGTTGAAAAGTGCCGTTTGTTTGCTATTAATAATGTACAGTATCTGCTTATAAATCGACCTCTGGGAGACAAGACTGGGGGTGTGTCTCAGCTGACAAGCAGGGCCTTTTTTCTTCTGCTCACGTGTAACTAAACTATTGTGAGTAGGCAACTTTTGAATTTGTGTAGAAAACCTCCTATAATATTGCTACCGATCTTCTCCAAACTGTAGAAGTTATAAGCCTAAAACAGTTTCAATTTCCCAGCGGTTCTTAACCTTTTTACTTCCTTGGGCCCCCAGTAAATCACTGCTGAAAGCTGAGGACCCCCGTCTAAACCATTTCCATTATTTGAACATAATAAGAATATGAAAAAATAAGGTCATAATTCTACATCAAACAAATACACAAATTATGGAATATTTTGCTTTATTTCAGGCAAATGAAATTGTGAAATTCGAAACTTAATGGGAACGTTTGAGCCTTTCAAAATTCAGTTTCATTTCTAAAACACAAAGCGATTCGCTAGATTCCAGCATATCACTTTGTCTACGTTTGCCCCTAATGCATGGTCTCTTTTTGGCGGTGCATAACAGTGCCGCTTCAACTGAGGACACCAATCGCCCATACTAGATTCCATTTGCTCTACTTGTGCTGCTTCTGCTAATCAAGAAGATTGCACCAACTTAATTTTTAGCTTTCTATTTCAAATTAATTCACATGTACAGAGCAGTTTGAAAATCTTTAAACTTTGCTTTTTCTATGTATACATATACTTCATTACTCTGATAAAGTTATTTAATTTTTGAAAGAGGGGGGTCCATGGACCACAAGTCAAGAACCACTGCTATATACTAAAAAAGAGCAACCCAGTATTCTTCTGATCCCGAGTAAATTAAGGCAAATAGAAAATTATTGATTCCTGTGCCACTTACAGGAACACAGTTAATAGATGCACATCAAGGGTCGTTTGCCAAGGCCACTCCATGTTCTTCTGGTTTTTACACTTAAAATAGGCAGAGAAAAAACGGTTTTTAGGATTAGTATTAAGTAAACGCCCCCCAATTCTGAAGGTGGACCATCTGCCACTTGAAAAGCAGAGCAGTTTTGGACACCACTCTGTGAAATGTAACTGCAACCTAAATAGCTATGCTGCTAGGTCCAAATTATTTTTTTTCTAACTCTCTAGTCATCTCAACCATCTCTTGTTACTTTCTAATAAAGTATTAGTAGAAAATGAACATGAATGTTTTGGCGGCAGAGACTAATTTATTAATAATATCCGTTCAATAGTGGAATGTGCATGGGTTCCTCTCTTTGTGATTCAAGTGGGACTAGTATTCTGGATACAACATTTTCAGTTTCTCGTGGGCCTAACATTGTCTGCACCAGACTTTTATCACATGTTCATCTAATTAAAATCTTTCAAGATTTAGAACTCAGTAGTTTATAGTGCTGAAAGTCAGGGTCAGTAGACACTAATCTCGAAGAGCTTTACAGAGAACTTCATACAAAAAAACTCTCCAATAAAACCCACAGCAGTGAGGGAAAGGCTATCCAAACATGTGGATTATGTTTACTTTAACTTCGTATTGAAAGCAGCAAAATAAAGGAACATCCAAGACTAATAATGGAGTGTAAGTTTACCTTGCCCACTTTGCCCACGTAATATACTCTTAAACAAGGGACTTATCAGGCTGCTATGTAAGAAGCAAACATGTGTGACAGTTCTAGTTAGCACAATGCACTTTATACACCCTGAAAACCAGGTCAGTGTATACTTTGCTTATTTGCACACTGAATCAACTTTCTTATTTTGCACATTGCACACTACCTTTAGACGAAAGGTGTATTTTGTTCGATACTTAGAATGAAGTCTGTGTTTTCTAGTTTCGGCTAGCCTCAAGTATTATGAGTGCTTAAATTTCCGCATATGGGATTAAGGCCTGATGTGATGTTATTCAAGTCTCTTTTTAATTAAGAAACCTGTTGTATTATGTCTATTTATTTTATGCTCAAATTGTTATGGTTTTTAATTAACTAAACAATAAATTACCTCTACTTTCTTAAGGTGATATAAATGCAGAGTAGACAGAGAAAGTAATTGTTTCCAACATACAATGATGGCTGCAGGATGGGGTATTTACTACTGTGAAAGGGGAACAAGAGGGAGAAAAACGCCTATTACTCGAATGCGATTAGTCAGGTAGTTCACATCTTATTATTTCCAAGTTATCAAATTATTTGGCACACCCATGTGCTTCAGCTTTTAACAATACTTGCAAAACGGACTTCTTTTTCAGCACTGGATAGCTCCATGAACACTTCCTACCTAATGAAGGAAGGTGTTTGGACTCTCCATCAGCTCTTTCTCAGCAACTGTGTGGAAAGTCTTTGTTCCACCCTGCCAGCACTAATAGGAAAAACTATAAATCCACATTTTCTGGAGTCTATAATTCTTCATGTGATAAACTGGCAGTTGAGACACCCCATCTCAAAACCCAGGCCTTCTCCCAGGCGCTATAGTCAGGTTCATGCAGACAATCATGATACTGTTTTTTGCAAAAATGATTAAGGATGTAGTTCTTATTGAGACGCAAAGTCTATTGAAGAAGAATCACATAGGATGAGTTTTTGTTAGGATTCTGTCATGGATCTAGAACAGTGTTGCTCTTGTATCTCTGAGATTCTCCAATGGGCAATGAATCAAGACTGGCTTTCATTCTTTATTATAATGGACTTGCAGCCTGCCTTTGACAGTGCGGGCCACCAAATATTGCTGAACAGCTCAATTTCTAGTGATTTTGGATGAGAAGAATAGCTAAAACCATCCTTCTTGGCACATTGATTGTAACAAATCAAACTGGATGATCGTAAATCCCACCTAGGGAGATGCTAAGATTTGTCAGCAGCTATATAAATTGAGTACTGAATGAGAGCAGATGACAGCCACCTACTGGCACAGATAGACAGGGGAGTGGTGGGGCTCAGCTGACTGGCATTGTCACATCTTCGGGTGCATGAGGAAGTTTAAACTTGCCCTGAATTGCTCAGAAACTCACATTTTAAAACTTGGTATAGAGGTGCCTTCCTCAGTTCCATTTAACCATCCAACACATATGGGAGTTCCACCTCGACCTGCTGGTGTCTTGAAAAACCTGAAACTCGTTTTCAACGATCCAAAATCGGGTCCTTTTGATGAAATGTATTTAAGAAGTAATCAAGAGCTGTTTAATTATTAACTGGTTCAAAATATAAAGCCAATTCTTGACAACCTTGAAGCTCAATATTAATCCAGGTGCTGCTTTTAATTGAGCTAGACTAATGTAATGCAATTTACAATGGTTTGTAAGCATGAGAGATCAAAACTGACTCAAGAAGTTGCATGAAACAAATGTTGTGAACCTCCCAGTTCGAGAGGCATGCCTGGAAAGATTTCCTTAGCCCCAAGATGATCTTGCTTATCACACCTCCTTCACAGACAAGAAAAATAGGCAGGGGTGCCTGACTCTTTTCTATGAGGAGTGAGGCTCATCTGGATCCAGAGTGTTATGAGTCAGACAGCCCTGCCAGACAAGCTCTTAAAAGCAGGTGTTTTATGTACATGTTATATGTCAGATGTGCAAACGTTCACCCTGGCCCATGAAAAAAGTAGAAACACACAACTGTTGGTGTTTCATTATAAAAAGTTATTAATTATGTGCAATCGCACATAACCCTTCCTTCACTTACTCCACACAATTGCCCTTCGCTCTTGACACATGATTTCCAGGGCGAAATGAAGCACAGCACTACCAGGAACTGGCTTCCGAAGGGCTTTATTAATTTTCGTTGTTTCAGGAGGCCCCTCGCATTAGAAACCTCTCAAAGCAAAGTGCAGGAGGTGCATACAAAAACAGAAATGACCTACGCGTTTCGGCTTACGCCTTCTACTGGGTCAACATGTGCAAAACAAAATGTGCTATTTAAAGGGGAAGCATGGCTCATTTCCCCCCACCACCAATTAAAAACAAGGTCAGTTTCTTAAAGGGGACATATACATGCATTGTATACAATTACATTATGACATTTAAACAAAAATACTTTTTCCATCTCTATTTTCATTTTTTCCAATCTGCATGTCTCTTTTCATAATATCCACTTGTAAAGTACACATAACAACTCATTATATTTATGCTAGGTGGATTGCATGGCAAAGCAAAGGTTGTCAAATTCTTATTCCAAAATTTAAATAGATAATTTACCAAGTTCAACTCTTTGTTATTATCCCAACTAATTCACAAATAGACGGCCCTGGAGAAATAATCTGACATTCAGTCATTACTGTATGATGAATCCTCCCAAGCCTCTTGGTCCCATATGGCCAATTCTTTGGTCATGTCTACTAGTCTATTTCTGATACAATTATTCATCTTTCATCCCTCCAGGAACAGACAATTAAAGTGACTCATGCTTCTAAAAAAATGCATTGTGTTGTTTCTCCAACATGTATGTACAAAGTCCGGAGATAAATATGTGAAAAATAGCAGAAAGACCCTCAAAGTGCATATACATATTAAAGTGCAAAGGTGCAGCTGCCATTTGTTCTAGAAGATGGGGAATGGGTGCATAAGGACAGAAATTGCTGGATATAGAAGAGAATGATGTTAGTTATCCTGACCAACTATCACTAATCCCCTCCCAGTTACTCTCCAATTTATACTGAAGTGCTATACATTTGTTCCTATGTATTGCGCACTCCATAATAAAGTGCCGGGTGCCTATATGTTAAAAACCATATTATATATCATGGTCTAAAACCAGCCACCTCCCTTAATCCCCAAAAGATGGTCAAATAGCTTCCCAATTAGATGACTGCTGTCCTGTTTCATGTTTACGTACATTCCTAATCTGTATGGAAAGCAATCCTCCATAATCTAAAATTACTACCGATAGAAATTCATCTATTCATGGCTACCCCGCATCAATATTTCTGCTAAAAAGCCCACATAAATGATCAGTTTGTTTACCACGATTCTAAAAATGGCCAATGCAAAAATTACACATGATCACAATAATTAAAAAGTCTTAAACGGGATACAGCAATACAATTCATATGGACCAGACGGAGTTAATTAATCAACATTAGACCCATTATTTGTGGTCCTATACATATCACATGCCTGGCATAAAATGCAAATAAAATCAGGACATTCCATTAAGACGAGGAGAACCAGGAATGTTTTTACAGAAAGGTGTATAATTCCGCATCAGCATTTAGTCCCCATGGTATCTCTGTTCCTAAGTTGACAATCCATCTCGATTCTGCACGTCTCAATGTCAACTCTCTGTCTCCCCCTCTGATATGAGCTGTTATTTGATCAATACCAGAGTATGAGAGTTTATTCTTGTTTAAAATTCCTTCATGTTCTCTCCAGATGTGTTTGGCCATTGCATAAGTAAAGTCCTTATTTGATATGGCTCGCAAATGTTGGAGGATACGCAATTTTAATTTGTTCACAGTACTGCCAATATATTTCTGGCCGCATATACACTCCAAAAGGTAGACCACATAAGTGGATTCACACGTGATCTTATCTTTAATAACTTTTTCAGGCCTTGAATTGTTGTAATTTCTGTCCTGTTGCGGCCATAATTGCAAGCTTTACATTTTGTGCATTTCACAAAGCCCTTCTGTGATATCCAAGTTGTTTTTTGCTGATATACAGTTTTGCTTGAGAAGTAGCTTTGTGTCAATAGGCCTCCCAATGAGGGTACTTTTCTGTAGGTGATATTTGCTTTTCTTTAATGAAGGAATTTAGCTCCTGATCTTTTTTAAGCACACTCCAATGTTTGTTGATCACCTGCCTGATCCTCTGATTCGAGTTGTTAAAATCCGTGATGAATCTCACAGGTTCCTCATTTAATACAGATTCTGTTTTGATGTTTTTCGGTAGTAGTAAATCCTCTCTTTTGGCATTGGATGCTCTTATTCGCGCATCCTCTAGGACCATCAAGGGATATCCCCTTCTCTGGAAATGATCAGACATTATAGAGACCTGTTTATTAAACTCCACCTCCTCTGAGCAGTTCCTGCGCACCCGTAGAAACTCTCCGTAGGGGATACTCCATTTTAGGGCTTTTGGGTGTGCGCTGTTAGCTTGTAAAATGCTGTTACAAGATGTGGTCTTACGGAAGAGGGTGGTGCATATTTTTTCATTTTCAATGTAGACCCTGATGTCTAAGTAATCCACAGAGGTTCTGCTATATAGATAGGTAAATTGAAGGTTGAGGGAATTTGTATTCAAAGATGACAGAAAACATTTCAGCTCCTCTTCCTCCCCTTCCCAGATAAGAAACAAGTCATCTATATAACGGACCCATAGCACCACCCTCTCCAAGTCGACGTTGTTGTTCTCTGACCATAAGCACTCTGCCTCCCAAAAGCCCATGGTGAGATTGGCATATGTGGGCGCAAATGATGTCCCCATAGCAGTGCCTTGGTTCTGCCTGTAGAATTTTCCATCGAATACAAACACATTGTTGTTAAGGCAAAAGGACATCATTTCGAGGAGCATGTTAGTATGGCTCAATAAACTCAGAGATCTCGATCTTAAAAAATATTCACATGCCTTCAAACCATCTGTATGGATGATGGAGGTATATAATGAGACCACATCAATTGTGGCCATGATGTAGTTAGGTTTCCAGTGTATATTGTTGATTCTATTGAGGAAATCCATTGAGTCCCGTAAATATGATGGAAGATCAGCAACATAGGGGAAGAGGAAGATATCAATAAACCTGGAGGTGTTTTCCAGCAAAGAACCACAAGAACTAACAATTGGCCGCCCAGGAGGATTTTCTAGACTCTTATGTACTTTAGGCAGTACATATAGTGTCAGCAAGATAGGGTGATCTGTCTTCAAGTAACGCAATTCGTTGTCATCAATAACACCTATTCCCTGCCATTGTTTCAATTTTTCGTGGAAGATTAATTTCATGTCGTTGGTGGGGTTAGATTTCAGTTTTTCGTACTTGGTGGCATCCCCCAATTGTCTTCTGACCTCTTGAAGATATTTACTCCGGTCCATCACAACGACATTACCACCCTTATCGGATTGTTTGATGATTATGTTCACATCTTTCCGCAGGTCTGATAGTGCCCACCAGTCATCCCTCGACATGTTGGTGTTTATTGGGTTACTATGTTCTGATGTTTTAACATAGATGTCCCTCAGGTCTTCTGCCACCAATTCCTGAAAGACATCCACCCTGTTTCCTGGTGGTAACTGCGGGTAAAATTTAGATCTTCCTTTACAACCACTCCTGGCGGTCAAGTTAGTCTCAATACCTACACCGGCACATACGTTCATTGCTGTTGCCAAGTCTGGCTGGGATTCTTGTTGTAATTCCTCATTCGACAGGCTCTGCATAGTTCTCAAGGACTCAATATCTTCACTCGTCAGATTCGTGAGTGATGTTTCTGATCTTAAGATACGTGTGGGTCTATTTGCAAAGTATTTTTTCAATTTTACTTTTCTGCAAAATTTGTATAGGTCCACACGTGTAGAAGCCAAGTCCTTGCCAGAGTTGGGGCAAAATGTCAAGCCTTTATTCAACAAGTTCATGTGTTTGACGTTAAGTTTTTACTAGAAAGATTAATCACCAAATTGTCCTCCATCATAGGTTCTTTGTTTATTATTTCCCTTTCTTTTCCTTTCCTCTTCCCCTGCCTCTTCCTGCTGCGCCTTGTTCTTTTCGTTCTCCCAGTCCAGGTGGTGATGGAGGTGGGGCTCCTCTTCCCTTTCCCCTTGTCGTCATGCATACCAATCGCATCTCCCCGGAAAAATCCATCCTTGGCCTTGTCAATGTCGCTCCTTCGTCCCCCGAACTTGCTTCAGAGCTTTCCACGCTGGACATACTTGTTTGATCCTGTCTCTGAATTTGTTCCATAGTTTGTTTTTTGTAATTGATGTCAAACCGACTGACTCAAGAAGTTGCATGAAACAAATGTTGTGAACCTCCCAGTTCGAGAGACATGCCTGGATAGATTTCCTTAGCCCCAAGATGATCTTGCTTATCACACCTCCTTCACAGACAAGAAAAATAGGCAGGGGTGCCTGACTCTTTTCTATGAGGAGTGAGGCTCATCTGGATCCAGAGTGTTATGAGTCAGACAGCCCTGCCAGACAAGCTCTTAAAAGCAGGTGTTTTATGTACATGTTATATGTCAGATGTGCAAACGTTCACCCTGGCCCATGAAAAAAGTAGAAAAACACAACTGTTGGTGTTTCATTATAAAAAGTTATTAATTATGTGCAATCGCACATAACCCTTCTGTATCAGAATGATGTAAATTATTATAGTGATCTCAACAGTCATGATATAGAATAAAATGAACATTCGAAAACCCTCACACTGTCCACTCTCTGTAATGAATTAGTTGAACGCCCACCTAATGCCTACATATATTATTTTATCGACCTCATGGTAATTGAATTTTTTGAGTGATTAGTATGCTTCCGAAGTAAATAATGTCAAGACATACTTATTCTCACATACCTTAGAAAGTCTTTGGGCCCGCAGTCAGATAATGGCACTCTGACATGTTCCCTCAACAATCAGTACTTGTGTTTAGTCCCTTCTAAATGTCCTGTCTCCTCAATGTCCGGTCTCTTCTTCTCAATGATTCTCTATAGAGAGGGGAGGAGACACATGCTCTGCAGCCTTTTATATCTGTACTCTACAGATTGAACAATGTCCATCTGAATCATGATCAAAAGGTAAGCAAATGTATCAAACCTTTCTTCCATCTTCCTTCAACGTTTGCCCAGTGCAAGGTCTGTTGGCTTTGGAATTTTACTCACTAGCTCTGGAATTGAAGATTCCTCTCTTCTGAATTTCTGTCGTCAGTGTTCGCCATCCAGCTGTTAAATAAAAATGTGGCAATCTTGCCCACTCTATTAGCTCTTAACACCATTCAAAACATTAGTTTTGCAAGCCTCAGTACTTGCAACTTCTACACTCTAGAGAGGTATTGTATATAATTTTGTCATACAATTATACCTGATTTATATGCAAAACGCATGTGTTATCAGAAAAACACGGCCACATATGTCACCCCCAGATCAATTTTAAACATGAAGAAAAGATTTGACATTTTCTGTGTATTGATAAGATTGCACTGGATGCAGTTCAAATGACAAGTGGCATCCAGAGTTCTGTGTTTACCCTATTGGGCCATCTGGGACCAAAGGCCACAATACCTCAAGGTCGCTCTTGCCGTGTTTTGAAAAAACGATCTACATTGTAACCTCATCTGAAAACTGAATGATCATTCGAAGTTTTGGAAACTGTTGAAGAGGATGCTTCAAGTTATGAAAGTTTCCACCAGCAACCTTAAGAACACAGTCCCACAACATGAAGTCAAATGGATTCCTAGCATGTAAGCAAACACAACTAAGCCTTTATACACAATCAACATAACCTTTTTATGCAATGATTCATGCTCCTAAAGTAAAGCTTCCTAACCGAAGCAAAATAACTGACTGGATCAAAGCAATTTAACACTGGATGGCCGTATGATGTTATATGTTTAAATCATACGAAACTGAACTCATTTATGTTCCATCATCCACTGTTCATAATACATTGACATCTCCACTCCCCTTCCTTTCTGACACTATTCTACTTAGTTTTATCAACCAAGAACTTCATGGTTCACAGGAGCCCATCACAACCATCACCTCCTTAATATCTGCAATATAGCCTTATAGCCCGCCGTAGCAGGCTATACCGCCCATTAAAGGCCCGAGCCGGAGGCGAGGTCCTTTAACAAGGGAGCGGGACTTTAATGGCTGGTATAGGCCAGCTACGAAGGGCTATAAGGCTATTAGAACATTCTGCCACTAGAGGGCAGAATGTTCTAACAAATAAAACAAAGGCCTCTCGGAGCCCGAGGGGGTTTAAATCCCCTCGGGCTCTGAGAAGCCTTTGTTCATAGCAACAGCTGTGAACAAAAGCAACAATGGAATGTTACTCAGCGGGTTTTTACCGGCCTGTAGAAGCACGGAGCACTCCATTGTATTCAATGGAGTGCTCCACATTCCAATGTTCTAATAAATATTGTAGCATTTTTCTTTCTAGCAGATTCTGACTAATTTCTGAGTACTTTCCAAACTTGGTTATTGAAGGTCTCCTTATGTCCTTACACAGGTCTATTTCCTCCCCCACAGAAAGTTCTCAGCCTACAGTGTTCAATCTTTCATGTGACACCATTTCTCCTTTTTTGTTCTGCAGGCCAATTGGACCTTCATGCACACTAGGCCCTGCAAAAATCTGTACCTCAGTGCCTCAAGTCAGTACAAGCCATAACACCACTAACTATATTCCTCCACACTCCAACTGCACACCCACCTAACCAAAACATACTCATTCCCTTTGTATGGCCTCCAGGTGCAGTTTTTACTTGGCTAAGCTCCTACATTGGAAATAGGGTGCCACACTCTGGATTTTAACTCTATCACCTCCCTGCCATTTCACAAAATTGCCTTCAAGAGTCTTGGATTTCACTGAGAGTAACAGAAATTAAAGCCTCACCCCCTTCCCGATCGACAGTAGCACTGCTATTGGTGCAAGTTTCATGAAAGGAACTCTTTGTGCAAGTTCTGGTTCTGTGTTGACAGTTTGATACATTTGACCAATCGTGTTATGTCTCACTCAACCTCTATATCAGAGGGGTCATTAAATTTACAACAGGTCCAGGTCTATGCCAGATCTGCAGGCTATCCACAAAGGAAATACATCAAAATCGAATGCAGTTGGCATGGTGTCGCCCTCTCTTGATCTGTAAGATACTCCTTCATCTTGGCCATTCTATAAATAGATAAAACCATATAAGGCCACAGTCTCTCTGCCAGTCTCTGTTCTGCTAATGTTTACTCTCCACTAATGGCTTTGCGAGGGTGCATTGTGTCTACTGTCTGGTTCACATTTCCTTACCCCTTGCCTTCGCCAGTAGGTTCATGGATTCCACCATCCATTTGTGGGTTTTAAGTAAACATTTGTTAGGAATTCTGTGATAAATCTTGTAGAACGACTTTCAGTACCAAATGCATTCTAATGGAAACCAAATAGAGTACAAACGGATTTTGTATCACACCATAGCAAAAAACACTACTCAAAATCCTTCATTAGTATGTCCCTTACCAAAAAGAAATTAGACTTTAGCTCTCTGAGCACTTTGGATTAATAGTGAGCAATGGCCACTGATATTAAGTGGCAGTGGAGGAACAATGTATGTGGCAGGGTTAAATAAGATATGAGCAATTAAGAGTCACTTCTTTCCCTTAAAATAAATGTATGCATAAAAACATAATGCATTTTGTAATGGTCATGGATATCTCATACTAGAAGCTACTTTGTGATTCAAGACATTAGAGCTTAAAAGGAAATAACTTATTTATGATTCATGTAAAGTCGGAGTTCTTTGTTGAAATAACTGCAGGTTTGAGGACATGAATTTGTATCAACATTGAAATAAATAAATCACACAAAGAAAAAATCATTCAAATGTACTTCTCTTACTCCTTCCTCGGAACAGAAAAAACACAAGGTACTCGGGAGCTGATTTTACTGCATTGCTTTTATTCCAAAAGGCAGAAAAACTGGCGCGTTACTTGATCACATGACCACGAATAATCACCAGTGAAATTTAAACGTAAGACCAAGTGGGCCACATAAACAAAGTACTCCCATTCTCTCTGTGAAAAAACTCAAATAAAGTTTACACCTCCTTCTATGTTTAAATATATATATTTCTTTCATTTGATTGTAGCATATGAAATCAATATAGGACATTGTTGGTTCTGTACAAGAAAATATTAATGCATGAACATAGAATTAGAAACATGAATTGAATCAGTGGGTATCCACCTCGTTATGTTTTATTTGGGTGCTTTTAAGACCTGTGTGGGTCCAAACCCCTCAGTTTCTCTGCCTTTTGGAATAAAAGTAGTGCAGTAAAGTCAGCTCCAGAGTGACTTGTATTTATTCTATTCTGTGGAAGGAGAAAGGGAAGTACCTTTGGATGTCTTTGCAGACAATAAGGACCAGTGCCTAATTTGAACCAGTGGTTTCCGGTGCTCAGTATTGACACTTTGTTGTTAACGCCAAGCCTGCCACATTCCGGCGCTGTTTGTGTAATTTGGAGATATGCATTAAAACAACTAATATATGCCGCTGAAGCCATTCTTATAGCTTTGGGGGCCTGGAATAATCTAAATTGTCACACCTTTAGGAGTGTGATGGTTAATAGTTGTGTTGTTACTAGCACTGGCGGGGCAATGGGTTGTGCAAGCTGCAGTGGGCTCCTGGTGAGGGCCCTGGCACCTATTTGTTTTTCAAACTCAGCACTGACCGGGACACCTGTAGCATGAGCCCCAGGCCCTATGCTGGGGAGCCCCCCTTATTTTCTATTAAAGAAAGATTCATTCTACACATCTTGTTTGATTTAATTTTAAGTGTTTTTGGTTTCTTTTTGTTGCTGTATGTTTGTACTATCTAGCACGCTGACACCCTTTAAATGACTATTTACAGCTATTAATTACCTTTCCAAAAGTACCATTCAATCCTTTGTGCAGCAATTTGAATAACTTTAGAGCTCTAAACAATTTTTTGTGCGTGTATTTTTTTTGTCAACAGGTTATGTTACATATATCTTTAAGTTATACTGTGTATGTTTACCAAGCGCTTAGACGTTGTACCTTCTCAATCAGTATTAACAACTTCCATGGGCCCAACCAAAATCATAGGGCTTGAACTCCACTGTGAAATTTAACAGACTAAAAGAGAGAGCACCCTTAATGCTCACAAAGACACGTCTTTAAGAGTTTCCTAAATTTAAGGAGAGATGTGTCCCAGCGCAAGTGACTGGGGAAAGAAAAACTTAGCTAAATGAAGATGCAAAAGTCGAGGGTATGAGTCAGATGGGACCTCGCGGTTAATCGCCATAACTTTCAAGTGAACTCCTAAAAAATGGAGGCATGCAAGATGGGAGAACAATGTCTGCCGCGGTACAGGGCTGTTCTCAGACACGCTGCCGTGTTGGAACCAATTTAAGCTTGTGTAACAACTTTCAGGTGTGTCTAAGCAATGACATTTCCGCCACCATGTTGAAAGCCCGCACATGGTGCTAAATTCAGATCGATGTACAGCAATACTCGCTGGTAGGTTTAATTTTTAAGACGCTTGTTGTGGGGGTCTGCATGGATAGATTGGCATCAGTATAGATTTCCATGTTCCTTAGGCCCGATTTAACACTAACAAAATGGATTTGTATCCGATATACCATGAAGAAAACTGCTAATTGTTCGCCTGCAAAATTCCATTGTGCACACAAAAAATTAGCAGAAGGTAAACTTCCAGAGACAAATTATGGATACATTTGCCGTGGTGCATAGAAAAACTGCAAAAAGTAAGTTAGCAGTGAGAAAGACTGCATATATTTTACACTATAGTGTGACTGGGACTAGAGTAAAAAGTATCTCCCTGTGCACAAACGTTTACCTCGCAAAGCACAGAAAGACTTTGTGCAGGTCAAGACGAAGGTAAACTCGTGGCAAGCTTTGCATTATTTTGGAAAGTTCGCAACATTTTGGCAGTGGAGAAAAAAACTTTCCACGTCGCAATGGTTTAAAATAATAGACATCGCCTACCAATTAGGGATGTTAAATAGGCACACGTAAATCACATACATAACAGATATGATCTTGGTTAATAGACTGATGCATAATGACCTCACAGCCAAAGCACAAGTACATTCCTGTAACACTTTCCAAAAGCGCACTTACTTTTTCTGACACCTGGCTTTAAAACATGGTTTAATAAATTGAAGACACAATGCCTTCCAAAAGCTGAATCATGGAATGGAAATTTGGGCAGAAACGCCCCCAAACCATGAAAAATGAATATTCAACGCCGCCATCTTATCTCACTTGCTTTGTGCCAACGCTCCTCGGCTGCATAATAAACAAGGCCCAGTGCCCCGGAACTGGCACAGCCCAATTAGCTCTGCAGGAATTAATGTTGCCGCTTGTGAGCTGGAAGGGGCTGAATGCCGAACATCCTCGCGATCATTGTGCCGAGCGGCTGATAGAAATTAATCTGAATGTTCAGTTTCAGTCCAGGAGCTCCTGCGCAGGAGTGCGCGAGGCGCTCCCTCGGAAATCCCCCGACTGCTCCAGGTTAGGAAATGCTTCAGCTAATTTATTCAAACGCCCAAATAGCTTTTAATAAGTACATTGCGGGATATAAACGTCGAGAGCGAGGGTCAAAGGTTGCCTTTAAGAAAGTGGAAAGCTCAGTTTGGGGATGAGGTAAGTGTTACATTTACGGTGTGTGTGTCTACAGAGAGAGATGAATACAGTGATCACATCTCAGTACAAAGACCAGTTTAAAGCAGCACGGGCAATGCTTCATGGTGCAAAATGTGTCCTGAACCAGCTGAAAAAAGAGATGCACTTGTTTAAGATATGTCAGGGAGTGTGTCTGAAGACTGGTGAGAGGCGTGAATACTCTCCCTCCTCCTGAACGCATGCTGGACACCTGCCTGCACGCACTACAATCCGTGCTCACCCTTGGGTAGCTTAGCACTGAGCAGTCAGAGGCAATGTGTAAAGCAAAGGCACAGCAGTCACTCACGATAAATACACAGAGCGTCACAAAAGAGACTTCACACAGGATGTAAGTAAAAAACGTTTATATTCAACACACATATTCAGTCATTATAACAAGAACATCATATACTTTTTGGACATAAACACATTTGGAAATATTACTAGCAGTACTAGGCCCACTCATATTGTTATGATATCAATATTATGCACAATGTGGACAATTCCTAATCTAACTCCCCCCCCCCAATTGAGAGAGAGCACCCTTATGCGGTGCACGATTTCCACAATATGTACATACACGAAAGTAGAATACTTTTTAGCAGCACTGCGGGCCGGAGCCACAAGGGTAAACCCAATGACAAATGTATTGTGCTTTTGCCATACAATCAATGTATGAAGCCGCAGTGCCGGTCATTGTCATGAATCACAGGCAGTCCACGCACGATCACTCCCACTTGCACAAACTTACTCTGCACCGGTACGCGGTGCGGCAGGTATCAGCCAGTCTGTACAGAATGCTCTTGCAAACATACACACTCAGCACCCTAGTGCGGTGCCGCTGGTACCCAGTAGGTCAATGGTTCACCCTCGGCAGCCTCCATGGCCCAAGCCTCCTTCCACCTTCAAGTGCATCCCAATTATCCCATACTCACAGATGGAAGATAACCAACCCCGCCTCCCGGACGCTGGGCTGCACGTGACTGAGGTCACACTTAGTCTGGGTCCTCGGGAAGCAGGTGGGAATATGTAGCAGTTTTAATTATGTGGTAGATGTAAACAAGGGAAGTTTAGCAGCCACTCGAGGTTCACCCACAGGTCTCATAACACAAAGGAGTCATGCAATCCATTGCCCCGCCTCTGAACTGTCTCAGAAGCGTTCCTTCAGCCCATTCAATCTCTCTCTCACTACTTCCTGGTGCCAAGATGTCTTCGGGAGGGGCCAGGTGTGGAGAGGACAGTTGGTCCGCCATGATGAGGTTCGAAAGGGAACAACCGATAAATGTGGAGTAAAGCAGGGGAGCTTCTCGATAGGAGGAGGCACCCGATCAGTATACAATGATTGCGTCATGACTAGGCAATCTGGGAATAGCGCCTAGTGCTTCTGCACCTCCCTGGAAATGAGGCACAATGACCAGTGCACGTTGAGATTGGTTGCACCAGGCAATTACCGTTACACACACAGCAAAGAGTTGCATTTTCATACCTCCCAGGAAATAAGGCAGAAGGTCCGATACATGATGATATAGGTTGCACCAGACCAGTCTGGTCGCACACACAGGCACAAGTTGAGCAGAGCCTCATGAAGTAGAATGAGGCACTACTATGGATACACTCCTACCTCCAAGGGCCACACACTGTGAATCGCACACCGCATGGAATGAGCATGCAGTCGGTGTGCCACACTAGATCGACGAAACAGGCCACACAGGGTCTCACAACCGGTGAATCCGCTCACCACCATCTAAAAGCTTATGAGTGTCAGGATCCCTGCAGTACAGGAACCACACTTAGATGCAGGCAATATTTCTGGAACTCTGCACTAGACAGTACAGTCCTCAGACACAAGTCTTAGTCCCACGCTCACACTACGCTACCATTTGGGATTCAGTAGCCGATGTGGGCACTTGGGAGGGCACCGCTCTCAAGATGTTACAGGTAGATGGTGTAGGACCCTCATGGGAGATCTGTGATGTCCCTGAGATCTCTTGGAGAATAGGAGGCCAGCGGTCACACCATTGGAGAGCATGCTTCAAGCCGCCACACTTCAGCAGGTCCTCGTCCCAGGCCAGCCACTGTTCGGACAGTGATCCAACATGTGCACAAGTGTCCTTTGGCAATGTGCACCACGCAGTCCGGGTTCTCCAGTCCCACGTCCCCATAAGTGTATCTCACACTTTGGTGAAGGATGGCACCCAAGTGTGTCTTTGAAGTTAGGGGTGGTTTAATGGGTTTCCCTTTGAACCACAGATGCCTTCCCTAAAATGCAGGCATGTCTACCATGTTTCCATGGAATGCAGATCTTAATCTTTAGTGGGCCCATGATCCAGCCCCTAGAGGCTAAGGTGCCGATTCCGATCTGGGCCGGCAAAACTCTCCGACCGAGCCGGATCCGGAGAGTTTTCCGACCGAGCCGGACTCCAGCAGTCCGACCGAGCGAGTATGATGCGGCCGCATGCTGCCGGACTCGACTCGGTCGGACTCCCATTGAAGCCAATGGGAGCCAGTTGTACAACGCGCACACGGGCTCCCATTGACTGAATGGGCACGTCGCGAACAGGGGCGCCCCCTACAGTGGGTACGCGTCGGTGCGACTCGCACCGTACATGCATGCTTAGGGGGGACCCTTGGGTCCCCCCTGTGTGCGACTCGCGCGGCTAAGCGTGCAGGGGGGTCCGACATGGACCCCCGAAGTCCGGCTCCGACAGCTCTTCTGAGCCGGACGCTACGAGTCGTTCGGGCTGTTCGAAGCGCGCATCGTACTGGCTCGGTCGGGTAACGTCTCCATTGCGTGGTGCGAGCCGTGTCCGTACGAGTCGGTCGGAGCGGTTCGGACCCGGGAACGAGTCGGTCGGCGATTTCGCGTGCGCTCGCATCGTACTTGCTCGCGCGGACGCCCGGAATCGGTCGGGAACTAGGCCTCCGAATCGGATCCGGTAAAGCCGAATCCGATTCGGTGCCCTACCGGCCGAGATCGGAATCGGCCCCTAAGTGTCAAAACCTCTCTCTCCACTCTATCTTATTCGGCCCTCAAATAGCAGAGGTGTGCCGTTCTCATGGATGCCCATGGTTTATAGCTGCCACTTGGGGAATGCACAGATGTGCTCGCCTGACCCTGGTGTCCACTGGAGAAAGGTACCTTGGCACACAAGACTGTTAGAGCATAGAATTGTCCATATTCTATAAGGGACATTTCTAATCATGTTATGCCAAAACTCCCTTTACTAATGGAAAGGGTTTGGCATGGTGAATCTATTGATAGGAAACATCATGAGGCTGCGCCACTGCAATCGAATATTGCAGCTCGAAGTAATGTCAACCACTTCCCCATGTTAACCTATGGGAAGAGCAGGCCTCGTAGGCCTTGTAGGTAGTGAAAACACACATCGGTATTCATCACTACCTGGACGCACGTGCGCTTTTGCACACACCAGCCTGTGTTGGCAGGTTGCACACATAATTTCCAGCACCAGCAGACTGGACATGGGTTTAATTAATACATGTGTCTCTGCGATGGCAGGAGGCACACACAGCCATACAGCAGCCTACAATGGCAAGAAGCTCATGAGTTCACTCATGATAGCTGTCAGTGCGCACACACCGGTCTGCGTTGGTAGACAGGGCCATGGCTTACCTAAGCCCTAGCACCTTAGGTGCGAGTGCAAGCTCACCACTCGGCCCGGGCCAGCCGTACTCAGGTCGGCTCCCTTACTTGTGTGATTGCGCACACCCAGCCTGCTGCGGCAGTCCCGGCACCTTGCCACTAACAACATAAGTGGAAGAGTGCAGACACAGGCCTGCTTCAGCAGGCCGTGCCCCGGGTGTTGTAACTCTGGGGATGCAGGTTTGCACACACTGGCCCGCTTTGGCAGACCTGGCACCTATCCACATTGCCATAGGAGCCAGGGCACATCCCCTAGCCTGCCACGGCAGGCTGGACATGTATTCGAAACTGCATAAGGGTCAAGGCGCACCCAGATGCATAGTTAACACTTCTCAGGTACAAGTGCGCACTCCCTGGTTTGCGTTGGCAGACCGGCCCATATTTCTAAACACCGGGTCAGCGCCTCTTCCTAGCCTATGTAGGATTGCACAAGCTCTTTACCACTGACTTGACAGTGAGGACATGCTCAGGGCCCTGAGGCCACATGAGAGAATCGGCAACATTGCAGGGGTATCCCATTGGAAGAATCAAACTCAAAGATAGGGGAAGCCCCACGTGGGGGGTTACTCCCTACCTGCGCAGGGAATATCCATATGTACCTGCCTGGCCTTCAGCCTACCAGCCCCCTATGCACATCAAGGCTGGCATGGGGGGTGCCCTCATGGTATGGGACAACCCACTCATGGGTTGGCTGAGGTGTAAGTGATGCTAACCTAGGCAGGGGCGCAAGGGTGCCCCACCGACCTACAATGACAGGCCTGATACAGTGTTGACAGACTATCCGGCGGGTGGCAAACTCAGTGTTACGTTTCCACTACTAGCCAGTGTCCTACCCATCTCGGGTATGTGGTGTACCAGTTTACAGGGCTCACAGAGGTACGACATCTAAATCCATTACGTCCCCCCTGCCCAGTGCAGCCAAGGCGGGTGCACGCACCTTCACTCTGCAGTACAGTGAGAAGGTGCCCAGATTCCTAAGGTCATGCAGAGAGAATCAATCGGCAAAGACTATGAGAAAAAAGCAAAAAGGGTTGAGGTAAATTCCCCTAAGAAGACCATGTTCAACAGCATGTGTTTAAAGTGTATAAAAAATAAATAAAACAAAAAACACACTTTGAACCAGCTGTGTCACAGAAGGAATTATTTTAGGCTAATGTGGACAATGTGTGCAGCTTTGGGAGTCACTAATAGTGAAGGAAGTCAATAGCTAAAGTTGACTGACCCATTTCCCCCACGCTATATGCTGCGGTGGGCTGAAGCAAAATGTAAATGACAATTTAACAGACCAATGAATGAAGGCAAATGATCAAAATCCCCTGTATGAATGTATATTTGTTATGATCTTTTGACAATAGTAATAAACAAACAAAACAAGCCAGATCTATCAATGATCTGTTTTAGAACATTCCATTCTGTAGATTCTTTTGACTGAATTTTACTAAAATTTTATTCAGTCTCACAGGACCTGCTTCCCTTTCGGTGACACATACATATTCCTTTGACAGCTATCTGTATTTGAGATGTGCTCTCCTATCAATTCTATGGATCACTTTTGCTTTCTTTCTGTTACCCCCACATCACCCTACTTTGTGTTGGCCTCTCAACACTCATCTACACTTGCACACATTCTTTTCCAATAAAATCTCGGGCAAACTCTCTTACACTGTTTGAGCATCTCTTGCTTTCAATTAATTTCCTTCCACCCTGCGACCTCCATAAACATAAGCATTACAGCACAGGAAAGATATGCACGTTAGATCTAGCAAAAAGGTGCTCCGACAAATGCAGAAAATCTAATAGAAACAGTTTTGTAAATTATTCCCCTATTTAGGCTCCATTAGGAGTTAACCCGAGAGATACCGACCCAGCTGATTCTGAAAGGCCCAATGTTCCTACACTTGTAATTATCAAGAGAGACAATTCTGCTCCCTGAAACACATCTGGTAAAACCAGTGGGCATAGCAGAGCCCCAGGACCAGGGGTAACTCAAGCCGGCTGCCACCCAAACCCACTTTAACAGATTGGGGACTCATGCACTGCACACTCCTGCAGCCACGTAGCCTGGCCTGGTGCTGAGCACCCTACCGAAACCCTAACCCCACCACCACACTGGCCATCTGTGGTCCCCCGCACACATTTACCATCTGCTCACAGAACATTTGAGTGTAGAAATCCCTAGAATAAGAAAGGACATCCAGGCAAGAACCTGGTAAAGTTGAGTTTGGCAGGTTATTTGCCATTTTGGGGCTTAAAACCATAACGGTGGGGTTGAGGTGGTGAGATACCAGCTGGAATCAGTAATTCCAGCCCTGGTGTTTTCCCACTTTAAATACAGTGAACTTTGACTGAGGACCTTAAAGTTAAATTTGTGGTTACACAAATACTGATTCATGGCATTACTTCACATTTATCGAAAAAGTGTACATTTGGGCTCGACACTTTCTCTACCACTCATCTTGCTCCTATTTTGCTCCAGATTAACCCTTTTTACTCTCCAGAGCCATGTTTCACGTCACCTAAGATTTTTTTTTAATTTGGCTTCCCATCTCATACCGACCACCTAGATTCTGGTTTGAATTTTTCCAAATTATTCCTTTTGTGATAATTGACGAATTAAAATTTCTAACTACAGTTCCATATCGTGAGATGTAAATTGTGCAGATATCGAACCTGGGCATTTCATTTGTCCTCCAGCTTCGGGCTTCACTTGGAATTGCAGGCACACATTGACTCGGTTCATTCATAGCTCTCTCACAGATTCCTTTTGCTTCCTTCATTATGTTCACGCACGCGATTCCATTTATTTAACATTAATATTAATAACTGTGTCATGTAGCTCTTGCATTTCTTCCATTATGCAGCCACTATATGTAGGTACTCCACAACCGATGCCCATGAGGGGGTTTGCAACCTCCCTGAGACATGGCAGCAGTGTAAGTAGCAGTGCTTAATTTGCAATAAAATAAGTGCTAGGGCCCTCATCAGGAGGCCACTGCAGCCTACACTACCCATTGCCCCTGCTAGCGCTACCAATGACAGTACCAAACCAACTACTAACCATCACACTCCTACAAGTGTGACAATTCAGACAATTAGAGGCCCCAAAGCTATAAGATTAGCAAGGGCGGCAGGTATTAGTCATTTTTAATGTATATTGAGTTAGTAAACAATTGTTGTTATGCTTACTCTAAATCAGACAAACAGCCCACCATGTGGCAGACTGTCATAAGTGCCGGGGCTGCCAATTAAGTGCTGGTGAGGACCACTGGCTCAAAATAAAAGCACTGGTAAGTAGATGTTGCAAGTGAATTGGAGAATGGTAGGAGAATCTGCTAAGGCTGTGCTCAGCTCTAAGCCCCGGCCCTCTAAAGCCTACTCTATGGCCCATGAGGCAGCAAAGGGTTCAATGCCACGCCTCTTTTCCTGACCCTGCCCGCCCTGCAAGACCCTTCCACCTCCTCTCACACAGTCAGGATATTTAAAATGTTGCCAGATATGTGGAAACAATGAAAATAAATACTAAAACAAGCCCTTAAATGCTGATGACCCCTTGGTCGCTGGGATCAGGAGCCGGGGTTTTGAGGTCTTAGGTGGTGGTCGGGAAGTAGTTCTCCACTAATATGGATTTCCCTTTGAGGGCAACAAATACTTAATTTTGCACCACAGTTTTCCAAACTCCTTGATTAAAAATATTTCCGTTTTAGCAGGATTTATGTTACAGTGCACAGGAGGGTCATATTCTGCAGCATCAAATCACACTCACTGTATGTGCATGAACAATTTGGCTGCTCCTCATCCTGAGCTGTTTCCAGAGCTGCATGAGCATAATCAATCTTATCCAATTCATCGTTTAGAGTTCAGTCCCTATCCCTTTTTCATTTTTTTATGCAATCTGAATGGGGTATTAGTATTGCAAGCCCAGGATCCTCACTACATTGAGATGATAGTAGGCAGCCATTTCAGGGCACCACCACAAAGGGGTACAGATTGCGGGGCGTAGCTTCAGGGGGGGTATTCGGGGTGCAACACCCCCCTAATAAATTTATTTTCTGGTAAATAGTTGGGTGCAGGTGCTTTTAGTAAGGTATGGTGAAGTGTCCGTCTGATTTCACCACTAATTTTTACATACACACAGACAAAGCAACACACACATTCTCTCCCTTTCTCTGTTTTAAACATCTTCAAAAATGTTGGGTAGGTGTACAAACAAATGTGTTTTCCATCACTTAGTACCCCTACCAATCTGCATTCCTCGCCCTTTCCACTGCCCCTTAAGCCCCTCTCATGCATCCTGCCCTCGTATAATGTATTTTTACATTATATGCCAGAGTGATTGTTGGAAAGTCTAAAGCCCATTCCCCCCATCACACCCCCAATCTTACTGACCAAGCTACACCTCTGGACAGATTGCAACGAAAGGCTGTTAAAAAGGAGGAAGTGGGAAAATGGCAAAATATCATTGTACCCAGGGCTTTAAGTGGGCCAGGCTCTGTTTTCAAGCCCTGGTACAGACGGTCCTGTTTTTCCACAAACTGTAGTGTTGGAGTGAACATGCGCACTAGTGTGTTAACAGGAGATGTGCGCATGCTCACTTCTTACTAATAGAGAGAGCTCAAAGACGGAACTGACATGCAGTCTGAGTTCCCCTCTATACCGGTCTTTTTAGCAAGATGGCCCTGACATGTGAATTTCTCTGCTTCAGCCCTACAGGCCTTTCGGAAATCATCTACATTGTAATGAACTCTGTAGCGGCCTTTCTGGCCTTTCGGGGATGTTTGATGCTCCTCTCCTTAAATAAATAAAAAGGTGAATGATGAAAGTAAGCAACACAGACCTCTCTACGTCAGACCTCAGGATAAAAGGAGAGGCTCGTGATGGAGAAAATAAATGGCCAGCCATCTACAAAGGCCCCTCAGTCTTTTCATGCCAGCATTCTCCATTCTTCAGTCATAGCCTCTCCTTCACTCGTCTTCAGCCTTCCTTCTTCCCCCATGAGTGCTTCTCTCTCCTTCTCCTCAGCCCTGACTCTTCTGCCTCTGCCTTCTGACTCTTCAGTCCTTATATCACACCCAGTCTTCTTCAGGCTCGCCTCTTCTCCCTTTGACCTTTTTCTCTGCTTCATATGCCCTCACCATTCATCTCCCTAATTTTACTTACTTCATTTCCTTACCTGCTGTGAGAAACCCCTGCAAAATAGATGTAATGGCTATCTTCAAGAGTTTGGGGAAATCCTCCAATAGATTTCTAAGTAATGTAAATCATTTGGATATGCTTTTCTAAAGTGTTTGTTGTTTTTATTTTGTATGGTTAATAAATATAATTTTTTGCTGTTTTATTTTCCTTTGCTAAGTGAGAACTCATGATTTCCTTAAGCACGCAATGCTAGTTCTCACGATTTAGGGCACGCCCCTAATTGGGTTGGCCACACCCCTTTAATAGGTTTGCCAGTGTCTTTTAGAGACCCTCAGTTTTTTCATCCCATTTAAATCCCTGATTATACCTCGAGTTCCAAAAATTCCTGCAAGGTAGCTGAGCACTGACCTGGTTCCAGAGGACGGGTGTCATTGTAGTGCTGTACATTGCAACAGCCTTGCTCTTCAAATAGTGTGTACAACAACACATTGCGTAATTCACAGTGGATCTTGTGCACTTGGACGTGTTTTTTTACATGCAGCATTTATTCGTATTTGTATTTCAGAAAACCACTGAATTTCAGAAGCGAAGACCTACTATTTTGCACCCACTACACTCCCATATAATATATCGCAGTCCGGACCCAGTTACTTTTCTTTCCTTTAATTATCTTTTTGACCACTTCTCAGCCTCGGCAAATTGATCTAGCACAGGCGCTGCCAGAGCCGCTGTAAATATGATGAATAAACTATCTTTAAAATCTGAAAATAATCCAAAATATGTACCACAGGAATCACGCCATTAACCTTGTCCACCTCAGCGCGTCAAGGTCAAATGAGCAGCGCGCGACCCTTCCTATCTGCGCAGGCTGATGCAGAAAGTGCCGCTGTATCTCAAAACCTTCCGCGGACCTCCTGGGAAGAAATTGAGGCTGTCAGCGAAACATCAGCATTAATCAAATGACTCGAGACCCTTAACCGTGGAGCATCTGGATCCCTGTTTCAAAGGACTATATTTTCCTCCTCTGAGTCTAAAGGGCACCTTTTAAGTGCGCAGGCCATTACTGCTTCCAGAACCTTCCACTGCTGTGTTGACATCGCAGTTTCTGGTGGTACCACTACAGGCGGAATTTGACTTGAGTGACGTCTGCGCATATTTATCGCGCGAGTCGCATAGCACTCATCGCGCTTCCTTGGCATTCTATGAAACAGAGGGGCTTATTTACATGCCCCTTACGCAGCCGGTACCTCACTTGTTCCCATTTTAAAAGTGCCGCACCGGCGACACAAGGGTCTTGTAAATAATCTATTGAAGCTAAGATGGACAGAGCAGTGCAAGAATTATCTGCAACATTGAGAAAAGTGAAACTGTGCCTGTGGTGCTCTGTGGTGCTCCCTGCCTCCAGTGAGGGCCAATATGTTCCTCTCACAGCTGCAGTACAATCGTCTTTGCAGCCCCTTGGTGGCTCTGACTAGCAGTAAAGCATGTTGATTTATAGAGGCCCGAGCCCTGACTACTCTCAACACTTCCCATCGTCTAACTGTGTGTTAGACGATGGGAAGCTGGATGGAAAGCAGCACAAATTATTACTGTTTGCACCGCAAATCAATTCTCACAAACAAAAGACAAAAGCATTCAGCATATTAAAAAATCAGCAGTTTTACTTTTTAAATTGATGGTGCAATTACAGTCTATGCATGCACTCAATGGCTTGTGGCATTGTGGATCACACACCTAATTTGTGAGATTAGCTGCTGGAAAAATACACACGTGAGAACCAGAAGTTGACCTAGAAAAACAAGCATACTGATAGAATGGGTGATGTGTGCTGGCAGCAATATTGGAGTGATACACTGAATGCACAACCTGCAGCTCGGTGTGCCACTAGGAAATACCAAATGTGCCCCTCAATGTCTAGCCGAGACCATCTTCGGACTATGTGCACTGTAAACACACAGTGCAAGGGTTTGCTGCTGTGCACTATTTTAAGCACTCTGCCATACCAATTATGGTCCACAGTATTTTTTCTGTGAACCATCTTCAGAATTTTTTTGTAATACACACGGTGCAGGGTCTATTACAGTAGACTGAGGTGCATATTTATGAGAGGCTTGCATTGTGTTTGCATCAAGCACGTGTTACAATGTGGTAAATATGTGGTGCTGACCTCTAAGTCAGATTTTTGAAGCCACACAAAGCCACTTTACGTGGCACATTGTGGCTCCAAAAATTCGGAGTTGCGCAACATAGCGAAAAATAGCTGCGTTGCGTTACTCTTCCCTTGGTGGGTATTACCACACAACTCCCATGATTATTGATGCATTCCCACATTTTCAAGAACTTGTACACCTTGTAATGCGCCAAAATTCTACACCTTCCCAGGGGAGATGTAATGAAGAGAAATATCTCTATTTCTCCTCATTTCTTCCTCTTTCTATGTGTGCTGCATTCTGCTGTCCGTGCAATCCACGTAGGTGCACATATGTCTTTGTGAACCAGTCTCTGAAGAAATCCCGCAGCCAGGAATCGGCTTCAAGTCTATTTATTCCTTTAACCATTTTTTTTATATGGAATCTACTCTGCGTAATTAGCATATGTTGGGCCAGAAATGTGTGGTCTATTTGCATAAAACTAAAGAAATTCAAGAGCTGACGGCCTAAAACAATGCCTACTACTATCTCTACAACGTCTGTTGAAACCCTTCATGCTCTCCTCCGATCAAAAGTCTTTCTTCACTTCATTGAAAAGACTACTCTATTTTTCTTTTAAGTGTGTTTTCTACAGTTGTTTTCTGATAGTCACATGAACATGTTTTTCTATTTCTTCAAAGTGCTGAGTAGAGATAAAACATTAAATTGATGTCTCTGTTGTAAACTTGCAGTAACATGTTCTAATTACAAAGCTGCCAACAGTGCACATTTAACAATGATAACTATTTTCTAAAGCTATAACTACAGTAGGAAACTGTAAGTTTAACAATTAAATCTATTTTCTTAGGTCATGATTACATTGGGATTCTTTTCTATGTTTTATAAAGCACATTACAGGATTTTGGTTGTAAATCCTGTTGCAAGTTTTTGTACGTGCAATTGTTAAAACCATATTTTAAGCTGAATCCTACAGGAAAGGCAACACAGCTTTGTAAGCACATTTGTATGTTCAATCACGAAGATAAACTTATAAAAAAGTAAGGCCCTTATGAACACGTTTCCCAGTAGAGACAAAATGGGTAAAATCTTTTGGTACTTCAGACCCTAAATTATTTGCAGCACAAATGTAATGTTCGGATACAGTCGACAAATTCTCGATAAGACTGCCCCCTTGTGGCCAGATTATGATTGCGTATTTTTAAAACGAGCAATAATTTATTCTTATTTTTATTCTTTTTTTGGATTTTTGATATCTCAGATCGTTCTCCATTTAAAGGACATGCATATCCAAATATTAAAATCTTTCGGGAGGCTGGGTTTCAGGAGAAAGACTAAAGATAATTCATCTGCTAATTTCGTTGCTGCAGAAATCAGTTTTAGAAGTAGTGTTTTAGCTTCTTTCAAAGGTAGAAGAAACGGAATCACAACTTAGAGAGGCGAGGAATAAAACAGAAAAGAAGGACAATTCCCACCATGAGGCTGTCATTTGCTTGAAATCCCTGTTGACAAAATTAAAACTGAATCAACAAACGTAAAGTGGCAAGTGTGCAATGTCACACCGGTAGGAGAATGACTAGAAAATATCCCTTTCATGCATCACCTATTAGGAAGAAATGTAGACTGATTCATGCATAAAAGACAGACGACACTACTTCAATAAAGAGAAATGAGAAAAACTAGAACATGTAATGCATGCTGTGCAGGACAAATCTACCACCCACAGCACTTCTTCAAAAGAAGGCGACACCAAGTTCATATAGAGTTCCAGTGTCCCATGGACAAAGGTAAAGAAAATAGGCCGCAACATGTGGTATTGCTGCATTTCCTCTATGGGAGTAACTGACATCTACAAGTGCCTGGTATGGTATCAGTGCCGCATGCTTTAACTTTAATGGGTGTGCACATCACATTGTCCATTACAATTTAATTGATTGCTCTCATTCAAGGTAGTGATTCTTGGATGCAAGTTTACTAAGAATTCCTACAATGCAGCACAGCAACCAAAGTTGCTGCACAACATTTTAAGAAAGGAGGCTAGAAGAACAGTGCCCAACTACTAAGATATCGATCTGTTGCTCTTTCCCCCTCTGCTGGTGCACTTTATGCTGCCTTCTGCCACATGCAGCCTTCCAACATAGGGCCTGATTCTGATGCGGGTTGGAAAAGCTTCCCGACCGAGGGCCTGATTCTGATGGTTAGGAAGGCCTCCTAACGGCATTTGCTCCTTCCAAATCGGATCGGGAACGTGTCTTCCCGACCGAGGGCCCAATTCTGATGCGGTTAGGAACAAATGTTCCCATTGAAGTCAATGGGAGTTCAACCAAATCGTATCTGGAAGCATCCGGATGCATCCTACTCCGCCGGTCGGACTTTCCCGATCCGAGTGGGTCGGACACCATTTCCCAACCGATTCGGTCGGGAAGCTTTTCCAACCCGCATCAGAATCGGCCCCTAAGTGCAAGATTGTGTTTGTGTGAAGTCTAGCATACATTTTGTACTTGAAAACTACCATTCTAGCACAGCATTACTATGCTTGGACAAAGTTTAACATGTGTCTATGAATGGGTGCTGTATAGTATAGCACAGTGGCAAAGTTGGAAAAGTTTTGAGAAAACCTCTCTCAAACTTTACGCCTGCCTCGAGGAGGAATGTGTTTTTGGTGTAAACCCTTATCTACCATGTTTGGTAGACACAGCGTTGCATCAAAATCCATGGGTGGTTACATGTAAACACCCATGCTCCACCCATGGGACGCCCCTTTGACGCAAAGTAGATCAAAGGTTGAACATCGCAATTTTGCTTTACTTCAGGGCTAGTTTCTGGATAGTAAATGGTTGATCAAGACTGCACTTGTTGCGTCAATTTTGTTACAATGCACTAGTGCAAAACATTGATCAGTCTAGCACTTGCTCTTTCAAAGTGATTATAAAGTTATTTACTTTTTGATAGATTTTGTTCTGGATGGGGTAGGGTTTGGGTAGCTTAAAGAAGCTACAGTGAGGTTTGAAAGTCCAACAGTAGAACCCACTGGAGACCCAATTTGATTCATAAACTAAAAGAATCCTTGAGTGCAATATTATGGGGCAAAAAATGCATGCATCCAGACACTCAATAACTATGCAAGGTATATGGAACACTTTGTGGTTAAAGATGAAACACACACCAAGGCTCCATTAATTATGCCAGTTTTTCAACTATTTGCCTATCTATACAGGGAAATAAATAGATTAGAGAGAAGTCAATTCATATCTTGCTCTTTGGAAAGGGGTAAATTAATCAGTCTCTTGAATAAGAGAAGACAAAAATGAAAAACCTCCATAATGAAGAAGGAGAATGACTGAAAATGGATTGACTTAAAATAAGTCACTTCCTGAAATGATCGATTCTGGGAGATTATTTCTGACTGTTGTGGGAATAGTGTTAGGCCTCTCCCATTTCCAATTGTGGAAGATGAAATACAATCATTTTATTCATGAGTTTTATGGGACTCATAATGTAGCAGAGTCGCCTTTTGGGCATTCTGTTCTTTAAAATCCCTGTCCTTACATAACCACCCCTCTACAAAACAGATTGAGATTATACCAGGGGAATAAGATCCTCCGGGGAGATGGGTACCAACGAAATCCCCATTTCAGTCATTAAGGTGCAGCCCCGCTATGGGCAAACTTTCTCAACCCAGTGTTTGAATATTGCTGTCTCAATTATGTAATCCCCCATCCTGGACTGGGAGTGTTATAGTGCCTTTAAAAAGGCCCCTTGTAATCAGCGCTGTAATTACCATAAAATTGCTCTCTTAGACCTGGTAGGGAACATCTTTGTTTAAAGTATTCTTGTACACTTACTTTTTTGGGTGAAAGTAGAAACAATACTACCAATTGAACAAGTTAGGTTTAGGGAAAATTGCTGCTCTTTAAATAACATTTCTATGTTCAAACTATTTGTGGAAAAGTCTGTTACTATTCATAGCCTACATGTCTATGCAGCCTTTATAGATTTTTCCATGGTGTTCAACAGTTTGAATCACCCAGCTCAAAGGAAAAAAATTGCATAGATTAGTGTTAGACCTGGAATCCTTCATGTTTGATGTCTTTGGAATTGTAATGGAAAATCCTCTCCCATGGGGATGCCAGATTTTAAATTATAATTTTTAAAGGTGCCACTTTAAGAAAGCTGGGATTTTCCTGCTTTAGCCATTTAGAGCATGCAGTCTAGTCTGTCTCTGGGTCATATGACTGGGTGTAGCTGACCGTTGGTCTTTGTGTATTCCTCCTAGACAGCCACACACAATAGAGAGCTTAGGTGTGCCTAGCTGGGCACTCACTAGCAGGATGGGAGGGTGGAGCTGGTCACAGCCCTATGTACACTTGAATAGACTGTGACCTGCCTCCACACAAAGGCCTGCATGCTCCCTTTAGTTAGTCTATAGCTAGGGAAGGGAAAGCAGGATGCCTGTGGATTTCAAAGGGAAACATCTAGAAGCTTCTCCCACTTCACAGGAAGGCCCAGGGATAAATATTGGACCCCAGACACCAACTCTTCACTTCTGGAAATGTGGATACTCTGTCAGGAACATGGACTACTGTGCTGCTGAAAGGACTGCCACTCTGCTGGACTGCTGCTCTGAAGAAACTGCTCCCCTAGTGTGCTGACCTGCTGCCCTTTTGCCTGGGTTAGAAGGACTGGACCTACATCTATTGAGGACATTCCCCAAAGGGACTCCAACAGCTAGTTGGCCGGCCTCCTGAATGGAACCTCAGGGGCAGAAGGCTCCAACAACCTTGACACCAGCACCTAGACTCTGCCATCTGTGAGTTCTGTCCAGCCAAGTGATGCCACCCCAACCCTGGACCCTTGGAAGCGGGTCTGAAGATCCTCTGCCAGCCCATCTTTGGGCCCAGCAGAACCGAATCATCTCCTCTGCTGATTGGCGCAATTCCCAGCAGAACCTATGCATCGCCTCTGCTGCCATGGTCCTTCCTGCGCAAGGACTCCACATCAACCTCACAGCCTGCATCGAAACTGCAGCTGTACCCAGCTTCACTGACACAGGCACTCGCATTGCAAATCCCTTGTCAACAGCAGCCTTAATGACGAGGCAGGTTCTTGCTTTGCAACCTCACAGCTCTGTGGAACTGAGACATTGCCTCAACTGTGCAACGCATCCTCGATGCCAGACTTTGCATCACAAGTCCGCTTTAATGGGATCCTCGATGATGACACAGGACCACGCATCACAGCTCTTCAGCTACTCAGAACCTGCGAGAAGCATCCTCGGCACGAGACCTTGCAGTGCTCCCCAAACCAGGATTTAAGGTACTCTTGCTCAGGAGGCCTAACTGGGCCTGTAGCTGGACTGCGATTCATCGAGTTTGGCCTGAACTTGTGATTTTTTCCTGGTAAAGCGCAACCAGATATCCACAGTTGTTGCTTTTTGCGGTATTGTCAATTGAAGTCTTTACACTTGCATATCTCAGGTTCTACTGATTGGAATTTTGTAATTTTGGTCTTGTTTATTCATTAAAATTTACTCTAGTGTTCTAGATTGGTGTGGAATTTTTCTTGTGTTGTGTTTTCACTTTATTACTGTTTGAAGTGTTGCATACAAAGCTTTACACATTGCCTTTAAGTTAAGCCTGATGGAATTGTGTCAAGCTACCAGAGGGTTGACCACAGGTTAATTTGGGGTTTGCTGGTGCCTCACCCTGGCAAGGATTGTGTTTGCTGCTTGAGTAGGGTTTCAGCCCCCTCAACTAATACCCCAATATCTTACATTGGTAATTAGTGGTGAGAATTTGTACCTGTGTTTGTGCAGTGCCATACAGCGATTTTGTGTTACAATAAAATCCCAGATAAATAATATGAGACCAATTTGAGTATTAATCTTGTACTTTATTGGCCTTTTTGTTTTTCCAACTTCTCTCTCTGACTATTGTGTCCGAAACCACACCTGTAAGGATGGAGTTTGAGCTGACCAACATGGATACCTACACAGTGGCCAAGTTCAACGAGTTCTGCAAGGAAAGTGGACTTCCAGCAAGGAGCAACACCAGGAAGGTGGAGCTCCAAAAGGCACTGAGGGCCTGGGCAGAATCTCACAAGTGATTGGTTGCAGCCACAGAGGGTAAAATGAAATGGAAATGCAAGGAGAGGACCTTCCTGCGATGCAGCATTCAGCTGGGGTGATTAACTTGACTCCTGAGTTCTATCTCCCTTTAGAGCAGAGAGGAGGGTGTTCTCTTGAGGCCTGTCCCCAGAGGAGCTGGCGGACAGGGAGGTGGAGAGAGAGTTTAGTCTGCAGATGGCCCATTTGAGAATGGAAGAGAAGAAATTGGCCATGGAGGCAGAGGAAAGAAAATTGGCTCATGAGAGGAGCCTCAAAAAGCTGGACATAAGGGCTAGGCAAGCAGAGTTCAGCAATATTGCTGTCAGTGTACCTGCAGTGTCCTCTGGAGACAAGAAGATCCATTTCCTAAAGGTCTGGTGCCTGACTGTGTTTGTGGGGGATGACATTGACAAGTGGTTTGAAGTTTTTGAGGTGGCTCTACAGATGCATAGGATCCCTGAGGAGGGTTGGGGGCTAGCCTCTGGAAGCATATCCCTAATGAGGGGAGGGATGTCCTTCTGGCCCTAGAGAAATGAGGAAGGATGAAGTATCCTGCCATGAAGGAAACCCTTGTCAGAAATATGGCCTCACCCCTGAGAAGTACAGGCTGAAGCTAAGGGACACCCAGAAGCTGCCCCTGCAGTCCTGAGTGGATTGTGTGGATTTATTTTGCAAGGCACTGGATGGTTGGTTGAAGGGCAGTGAAGTAAAGTATTACCAGGGGCTGTACAATTTAATTGCAAGAGAGCACATGTTCAGTCTTTATTTTGCAGATCTGCGCCAACACCTTATTGATAATAAACTCACTGACCCCATGGAACTTGCTAAGGCGGCGGACCGATGACTCAGCACCAGGGTCCACAAGAAGGTATCTGGGGGGCTCACCACAAGGGTGAGCAGGGTCCCCACCAGAAGAAGAAGGGGGGAGACAAACATAAAAACAAGGAGTTCTCTAAAGGTCCCCAAACTAGTTCTAAGGGTAGGACTCCCAATCCCCAATTGAACAATAAAGGAAGTGGTTCTCTAATTGTAAGTCTTCAGGGCAGGCAACTCTAAGTAATTTGAGTACCAACATGTTGGGCACTACAAAGGGATGCCAAGTGTCCCAAGCGGGGACAGGCCCCACTGGTGGGCAGACACCAGGGTTGGTTAGTGTATCGCTTGGCAAGAAGATTGGCCCAGATAGTATGGGGGATAGTGTAGAGATTACATTAGTGTCCCTGGGAGATGGAGAGATGTTGCAGAGAACACATGTGCATAATGACACCAGGAAATACAGGCAGTGGGTCACCATTGATGGGCAGAGGGTGGAGGCTCTGAGAGACACTGGAGCCACGCATGACAACTAGCATATGTAATCTGGTGACCTTGGAGCAGGTAGTTCCTATTGCATTCCACCAGATGTTTGCAGCCAACAACCATGAAAGTCACTACCCAGTGGCTCTGGTTCCATTTGAGTGGGGGAGAGGGCTACTGGCTTCTTATGGGCAGCTGTGAGTCCGTCCATGCCTGTGGATTGTCTACTTGGCGGAGAGCTAGAGCACATGTGGAAGGAGGTGACGCTCAGGTTGCACTTGGGGATGTTAGGATTGCCTGAGTGGGTGTGCCTGACCTCACGGTCCATGGCTGCCTTAGAGAATAATATCTACATTGCCGACCTCGATAAGCATCTCCGGTCAATTCAATCTGATCCCCCAAAATTGGGCAATACATCCACACCTTGTCTCCAATACGCGGACGACATCGTTTTATTAGCTCAAACACCAGTAGGCCTGCAGCGACTAATTACCAACTTAGGAGCATATACCACCTTGGCCCTACTAACTATCCACCATCAAAAAACGAAGGTGATGTGTTTCTCCAAACATTCCAAAATAACGAAAAACCGCAAATTCACCTGGAAACTGGATGAGCAACCCTTGACCCGGGTGGATTCGTATAAATATCTAGGTTTTCAAATAGATCGTAACCTCAATTTTAAGCCACACCTGGATCAAGGACGTACGAAAGCTAAACAACTGCAGTTCGCATTTAAAATATTAAAAAATAAGCTCATAGGCTGCCCCACTGGGCACTTGTTAAAAGTCATTGCTGCTAAATTTCTGCCCTCCATATCATACGGCTCAGAAATCTTGAATCTTAAAGACACCACAGTTCTAAACACAGCACAATCCACTTTCTTTAAGAGATTGTTTTCAATCCCTAGACATATTTCACAAGCTCAAATCCGATTAGAATATGGCCTAAAAAACCAAATCCCCGACAGACAAGGTGCACTAGTTAAGTACTCCTGGAGGATGAGGGATGCCGAAGATAACACCCTAGCCCATCATTGTTGGGTAGAAATCGAAAACCAAGCCAGGCTAAACAACTCAATTATCAAAGTTCTGAAGGAATCCCTCTCCGCATTGCAACTAGAGGAGGCCTGGCTCACCCGCACAACTTACTCCACCTTCAAATCCTTAGTGAACAAAGCAATCAAATGGATTTCTTTACTGACAGATAAAACCGCCTTTTCAAAAAAACATCATGCATGGGCAGTGATTCAAGGATACCAGACGCTGAAACCTCAACCATACTTGTTTGATCACTTTTCTCTCCAGAAAAAGCATTATTTGACGTTGCTGAGGCTAGGGTCGTTCCCAACGAAGGACCTGACTCTGAAATGGAAGTATTCCTGGGAATCCAAGGAATGCCGCCTGTGCGGACAAGGTGACGAGTCATTACTGCACCTAATTTGTATCTGCCTCTTCCTATTAGAAACCCGAAAAATGGTCCTTCGGGAAGTCCTAAAGAAGGAACAAATAAGAACTTGCAGAGCCGCAGTCATCCAATGTCTTGGAGGGTCATCTATCCAACTGTCTTGCAGAGCCATAAACTTCCTGAAAATTGCGGCAAAAGAACTGGACAATAAAAAGTGAACCAACTTAAGTAGCCATAGCACATACAGTCTATATATTGTGTTTTTTTACTGCATTGACAGCACGTCTTAACTTTTTTAACTCAATCAGTTTCAACTGTTTGTAGAACGATCTTCTTGCCTTGTCCCTTTTATCACAGGTTTTTAAAATGTACATTTAGGGGCATATTCTCAAGGACTCATCACCGAGTTAGCGGCACTTTATCGCAGCCAAAGTGGTGATAAATTCATCGCACCATTCACAAGCAGGTGCTAACAGCCGATATCACCAGTTTACCCGCGATAGCAGCCACAAAAAACATCGCCATGGATGACACCGGCAACTAACGCTAATGAGATGCAGAGTAGGCGTTCCCGTGCAAAAACCAGCAAAAACACCACTCCGCAACATTCTCAACGACCAGCCATATCGGCGATAAGATTCAAAAACATGCGATAAGGCGCGTTAGCAGCATGGATTTAACACCTGCTTCTACCTGGTGCTAAGTCGGACGACAACCTGCACCACAAAAGGGAGCCCAGCCCACAGCCACACCAGAAGAACAACAGATGCCATGGAGCTACTGATCATGCAGCTCGGAGCCCTAAGAGTGCCACAACACCCACTGCCACCACCACAAGGACCCCAGGACCCACCCCCCGGACTACCACAGAGGAAGCGCAGACAAAGACACCGGACCTTCCGAAAACGCACCAGCCTCGGAGACTTAACGCCAGAGGAAGTCATTGCCCACTACAGGCTCAAAAGGACAACCATCCTCCGCATCCTGACCCTCATTGCCCACAGGCCGACGGTACCAACACAGCAGAGAACCAACATCCCTCCGCAGACAAAGCTGCTGGCCGTGCTGCACCTGTTGGCCTTTGGGACCTTCCAACCAACAACTGCCATAGTCGGAGGAGTCTCACAGCCAGCCCTGTCAAAGTTCCTCACACCTGTCTTGGATGCCATCATCAGCTTGGTACCCCAGCAACTTTACTTCCCACAGACTGCGCAGGAACAGCTGGAGATCAAGCAGGCTTCTACGCCATAGCTGGCTTCCCGCACGTGTTGGGGGCAATCAACTGCACACATTTACTCCTCGTGCCCCCTGCCGCCACTGCACACAATTACCGCAACAGGAAACCCACGCATTCCATCAATGTGCAGGCAATAGTGGACCACCGGGGACTCTTCACCAATGTCGTCGCCAACTACCCAGGCAGTGAGCATGATTCCTTCATCTTCTGACAGTCCATCTTCAACCAGCGCTTTCAGGATGGCACCTATGGAAATGCACTGCTCGTCGGTAAGTAAGAACTGAACACACCACACACCTCAACTCCACCAACATACAACTCACAACTCTGGGAATGCACACGTCACAAAATCACATACAACATGACAACCAACATCCCCATATTCCAGACACGACAACACAACTTACTGTGACAACCTGGGCTAGCCATGTACACAAGCCATCAACTGCATGGCACCTCAGCCACACAATAGCAGAATGTGGGGAGAGGTGGGAACCAGGCATGTGCGACGGAGGCAAGTGACCCATGAATGTGAATGTACACAACACCAAGTGTGCCGTGGATGTGCTGGACAGACTTGAGTATGCAGACCACAGACATTTCCATGTTGACATACACTGCTGGTGTCTGCAGTGTACTGGACAGTGGACGCAACCATGTTACCGCAGCCAGTGTAGAAGATTGCGGAAATGTAGCTTGTTACGCCCCCCCCTGTAAGCGTGAGCGGAGTGGGCTGGCCTGGCGTACGCCAGGCCAGCGTAGGGGTGTGAATAAAAAGCCTGTTACTCTGGGCGTGGTTCTCTTCCGGAATGGCCAACGTGTCTGCCAGGGCGGTGCCTCTCACCCCGCCACGAGGCCGACACCGTGAGCGGCGGTGCCTGCGATCCTGTGCGCCTGCTGCACCCCAGGCCGCTGGTCCCAAGACCCGTCTTGCCCTCCCCAGCGCACCCAGGCCTCACTGCTCACCTGCCAACACCAGCGTGTGTCAAAGAGGGCCCACCACTTGCCGGTGCAAGCTCCAAGCCCGTGGCCCGTGACCATGGCAGCCTCCTCAGACCATCACGGCCTCCGCGACACAGGCCCCCAGTACTCCTTTCTCATTGACGTACTCCATCGCTGCCTCCGGCCTACACTGCGGTCCAGTAGGTCACACATTTGGAACTGAGTCTTGATTATACAATGGCAGAGTACATATGTTTATGGCAGATTTTATATCACCGTACTCCCTTCGATGTGGTGCCACCAACTCTGTGCATAGCATTCCAACGACACGTGTCTGTGGGCCCTTGCTGATTACTGCCTTCGGCCTACACTGCGGCCCAGTACCGCGGGGTCACTTGTGTACTGCCTACACTGCGGTCCAGCAGGCCTCACACCAATCCAATCCAGTCCAGAACAGGCAGGGCACAGCATCATCGCAGGCTGCACACACGCTCAGCTCTGGTGCTTCTACCTCCGTCAACCACAAATCATCTCCACATGGCATTCCAACGTCGTGTGTGAGAGTACCAGGAGGAGCTGCCTGAACAGCGGTTGGCCCGCGCTGACAGCTGCCTCCGGCCTACACTGCGGTCAAGTACGTCACACATTTGGAACCGAGTCTTGATTGTTCAATGGCAGAGTACATATCATTGTATGCAAGGAGAGGAGTAAGAGGAAGACGCGGTTCAGTCAGGATGAAAAAAGGATCCTCGTTACGGAGGTGACCGGACACTACCAACAACTGCTCTGGTGCCACTAACTCTGTGCATCGCAAGCCAAGGACACGTGGCTGGGGGCCCCTGCTGACCGCTGCCTCCGGCCTACACTACGGTCAAGTAGGTCACACATTTGGAACTGAGTCTTGATTTATTTATGGCAGAGTTTATACCATTGTACAGGCCTCATCGCAGACTGCATCCCCTTTCAGCTCTGGTGCCACTGACTCCGTGCCCCGAAATTCATGGACACTCTCTGGTTGAACTTTGGTGGCATCTGAGTCTATGGCCTGGGGGTTGTCTTCATCATCAAGTAGCTGATACTGACTTGGTGTCAAAAATGAGTCTGTAGCATTCATCTCCTCCATATTGCCTGTGTCTGCTTGGTACTGGCCTCTGTATCATGCCCTGGAAGATCACCTTCCACTGTCCCCCAAAACCCTCCGCGACATTCACCTTGGACATCGACGAGGACCCGCTCAGCTCTCGTGGCCCTACCTCAGTGCACCGGTAGTCGGCGTCCCGTAGCGGTGTTCCATGTGCCGGCCGCAGTGCATCCGGGGCCACTAACTCCGTGCAGCTCAAGTCATGGACCCTTGCTGTTTGGACTGTGAACTTCTGATTGTCTGATCACTGTTGTAGTTGTTGCCAGCACCAACCACTCCTTGAGGGCTGGTTCACACTCACCCCACACCCATCCAGCACAGGCGTCACTGGACATGTGACCCTGGCAATAAAAGGGGCAGGGCGCACGTGCCCGTAGCCAGTTCCACAAACTATCTAAGTGTGTCCGTGTGGTCATTGTGTATGCATGAGGGCCCCGGGCCCTACCACATTGCATTGTGCTGTGTACAGCGGACGCAACCATGTCACCTCAGGCAGTGGGTGAGACCTGGGACATGTAGCTGTGTCGTACCCCCCTGTAGGCATTGCCGGAGTGGGCTGGCGTACGACAGTTAGCGTAGGGGTGTGGATGTTCACCCCGGGGCTCTGGGCGTGGTTAAGTGTTGGGCTTGCCAATGAAGTACCTAATGCGTGTGTCTCTGTTGTAGTGTCGGCGCCACCCATCCCGCAATGGACAAAGTTGCAATGTAACATACCCACGGAGTGCGGGCTCGGCCGAAGGGATAAATGAATGAGCGCAAGCCCGCTCGGGGTCCGGGATCATACATGCCAACTGTTGTGTGTGTATCGCTATTGCCGCAGCATAAGCCAAAGGTCTTGCCTCGACCGCATCGCGAGTTCAGCCAGCCATGAACTCTACATCTGTGTCCGCCCTATCCTTACCATAGGCCTACACACACGTGGCCGCTCACCTTCAACGCACAACATCACAGTGTCGTTGTCAGGCTTGTGGACATGTGCAGACAGGCATGACAATGGTGTGCCATAGGAGTGCAAGTGATACAACCGCGCAGCGCACACAAGTAATTAGGCTCGGGGGAGGGAGGAGCAGCAGTGAGGCTACGTAATACACATTGATGGCGCTCATTTGCTACAAATAACCAATAAACAACAAGAGAGTGAGGGAGTATAAGGGACACTCTTGATCCCCCTAATCAATACGCACAACAACAAAAGAGTGTATCCACTAATAAAGAAGAGCTGGGAAGAAGAATCAGATGTGATTCTTTAAAAAGCCCTCACTCACCAACCTGGTTGGTGACATGCTTCATCATAGGGCCACACCAGGGCGGTCGAATACCTCCCCGGTGTGCTGCGATGCCAGAATTACTGCAGAGCTGGTTCAAAAGATGTTTTTTGTGTCTCGATGACGAGTGCAAGTGATTGTGATGTGAGTTTAAAAGTGACGTGGTTGTGTCCAAAAGAATTTTATTCGCTGGCCAACCAGCCACGGATAAAAACTAAATAAGTGATGTTTAAGCTGGATAGATTAATCAGCTATACCTCACTACGTGTGGTCGACATGTTTCTGCCACTTTCTTGCCATTAGCTGGGCATTCTTCAGGACCAATAGTGCAGACCCGGCGGTATGAGCGCGCTAAGGCTCACCCTAACCTGGAGGTCATGTATGTGAAAAAACAGAAGGAAGGATTTTAACCTGCTGTTACCGTGGGAAAGATGGAACCCAACGTGTGTCTAAAAAGGGAAAAAGACAGACAAACACACACAGAGAAATAATTGGTAATAATATAGCAATGCGTTCGTTTGTTCAATCCCATCATACAAACGTGCTCTTCTTGGAGTGCACTGTAACTTTGCATTTTAAAGTTTACTGTGCTTAAATGTGAATAAAGAGAAAAGGGAGGGGTGTGCACATATCTCTCACATTACCATAGTGACTGAATCCACTCGTAATGTGAAGGTACCTTTTTATTTCGAAGCGATATGTAGCGCTATGTCACCTGCACACCTACTAGGGCGTTTAACGGTATCGGTGCGTCATTGTGAACAAAACGCTATGAGGCGCTACATATCGCTTCGAAATAAAAAGGTACCTTCACATTACGAGTGGATTCAGTCACTATGGTAATGTGAGAGATATGTGCACACCCCTCCCTTTTCTCTTTATTCACATTTAAGCACAGTAAACTTTAAAATGCAAAGTTACAGTGCACTCCAAGAAGAGCACGTTTGTATGATGGGATTGAACAAACGAACGCATTGCTATATTATTACCAATTATTTCTCTGTGTGTGTTTGTCTTTCTTTTTTTCCCATTTTAGACACACGTTGGGTTCCATCTTTCCCACGGTAACAGCAGGTTAAAATCCTTCTTTCTGTTTTTTCACATACATGACCTCCAGGTTAGGGTGAGCCATAGCGCGCTCATACCGCCGGGGTCTGCACTATTGGTCCTGAAGAATGCCCAGCTAATGGCAAGAAAGTGGCAGAAACATGTCGACCACACGTAGTGAGGTATAGCTGATTAATCTATCCAGCTTAAACATCACTTATTTAGTTTTTATCCGTGGCTGGGTGGCCAGCGAATAAAATTCTTTTTGGACACAACCACGTCACTTTTAAACTCACATCACAATCACTTGCACTTGTCATCGAGACACAAAAAACATCTTTTGAACCAGCTCCGCAGTAATTCTGGCGTCGCAGCACACCGAGGAGGTATTCGACCGCCCTGGTGGGGCCCTATGATGAAGCATGTCACCAACCAGGTTGGTGAGTGAGGGCTTTTTAAAGAATCACATCTGATTCTTCTTCCCAGCTCTTCTTTATTAGTGGATACACTCTTTTGTTGTTGTGCTCATTTGCTACAAGCAGTACATGTCAAACAGGAATCACTATGACACACATATCACACGCCAATCAACTAGTGAGCCTGCCAACACATCATGCAGAACCAACTATTGACTCATCTCTCTCTGCACTGTCACAGGTGATCAAGGATATGCACTCTGTCCTTGGATGATGACACCCCTCTGAGCCCCGAACACACAGGCCCAGAGGCAGTACAATGTGGCCCACAAACGCACCAGGGGCATCGTGGAACGCACATTTGGCGTGTTGAAATCACGTTTCAGGTGCCTGGACATCACAGGTGGGAGGCTCCTGTACAGCCCAGACATCGTGTGTAAGATGATCGTTGCATGTTGTGTGTTGCCCAACATATGTGTGCGCACCAATGCCCCATGGTTACAAGTGCCAGATGCACCAGACGATGATGAGGAAGATGAGGCAGGTGGACCACACCCCACTGCAGCTGCAGCAGGAATAGCCCGTAGGAACAACATCATTGACAATTTCTTCACATGAGGATGTCACATTGTGACGGTCCTTAGCAATCATGAGACAGTACAAAATGACCACAGGCACAGCATGTGCAAATAAATTCATTTCAACACACATTCCCTGAGTTTCTGTATGTGTGCTGCAGTGTGGCATGGGGATCAGGGACATGATCCCGAGTCATTGTGGGTGTGCAGTGTGCTCTACTTAATTGTGCATGTGTGCCATTGTGCCCATCTCCCCCCGTCCCCCCAGTCCCTGGTCGGTACTCACACTGTTGATGTTGTGTCAGGTCATGTTGAGCAGTGTCCCGATCCCCGACTCCTGGCACCGTATCCCAACTGATGACTGTGGCCACCATTTTCTCAATGTCATCCAGCTCCTGGTGTGCCGCTGGTCCCCCACCTCCAATCTGCGTTGCTGCTTTCATGTTGGCATCGAGTTTCTTCTTGGTTTTGCCCTTCACATCATTCCAGCGCCACTTGACCTTTTCGATTGTCCTCCTCGACACTCCGACTGCATTCACGTTGTTCACGATGTGCTGACATATTTCTGTTTGTGTTGCCGATGACACAGTGGAGGTGACGAACAGTTGTTGGTAGGGTTCTGTCACCTCCGTGACGATGATCTGGTTTTCCTGCGGACTGAACCCCGTCTTCCTCTTCCTCTTCTCCTTGCCCTTCCCCGGCTCCGGGGTTCCTGGCTGGTCGTCTGTGGGGCTTGTGGGGTTCACGTTGTCCTCTGCACTCGGTCCGGGTGCGTCCATGGTGCTACGCAGTTACATTTTTTCATCTTTTTTTTTTCTCTGCTTTTATAGTGCATTTTCCCGCATGTCGCGTGGGAATCGCATGCCTGTCGCTGGTTATCGCTGATTTTTGATTCGCGATTTGGGACATCGCAACTTTTTTGGCGTTCGTGTTTCGCATTTTTTCAGCATTGCGTTAATTTTCACACGGGCATTTGTCGCGTTATCGTGAGACTATCGCATGGTGCCACCGGGTTGGGAATACTGCGTTAACACGGTGTTATTTTCCCGCGATAGACTGCGATGTGAGAAGTTGCGTTAAGCTAATTTGGCGATAGTTAACACACGTTCTTGGGAATATCCCCCTTAATGTATTCTTCTTTAATGGTGGTTTGTCCACTCTTTTATGATTTTTTACGAAATCCAATAAAAGTATATTTGATATTTGAGGTGACGCTCAGGTTGCACTTGGGGATGTTAGGATTGCCTGAGTGGGTGTGCCTTACCTCACGGTCCATGGCCGCCTTAGAGATTAGTCAGGAGGACCTGGAGCCAGAAGAATGGCCCAGGTGCCTGCCAAAAAGAGGAAGGACAAGGATCACGGGAAACCTGCTCCTGAAACTCCCATGGTCCAGGAGGAGGCTGAGCCTGAGGGTGACACCCCAGAACTTACAGGGGAGGACATTAACGCCCCTGTAGCCATTCCCTGTTGTTGGCATGCTCTTTGAATGAGTTTGCATCAACATTATTGGGCCTCTTGCCCCCGAGACAGCCCTTGCCAACATCCTGGTCTTGGTGGACAATGCTACTTGGTACTCAGTGAAAGAGCGCAAGAGTGAGGTCACCTACCTTGTGGACCTCAAGATTCCAAGTAACCCTTTAAGGGTTTCGCATGTCAATTGCCTCAATCCCGACTTGGAGAGGTCTGAAGTACCATGCTCCTGGTCACAGATAATGAAGTGGAGGAAGACAGTGAACCTCTCCCAGACCTCCTTTCTTCCGATGAGCAGGATGGGTCAGTTGACGGTGTCATCCTCTCCACTACTCTGACTCTAGAACAACAGAGAGACTGCCACCAGTTGTTGGGGCGGTTTGCCTCTCTCTTCTCCCTTACCCCAGGGTTCACTACATGGTTCACCTATGATATTTGTTAGACCTGACATCATTTGGCATGGTTTCACCTGTCTTTTTGCTTCTGGTCTCATCATCATCATCATTATTATTATTAATAATGATGATGATTATTATTATATGATTATTATATCATTAGTATTATACTACGGATAAATTGTATTATAATAATAATTAAGAATAAGAATGAGAATAATAGTACTTCTGTCCACTGTAATTAACACTATCACTGAATTTATTGGAATCAATTGAACAACTTCCGAAGATTGAGTCTGCCTTGTCAGAACCTACAGACCACAGCAACAGTAATGAGACATCCTACAGGCTTATGAGTGCCTCCAGCTGTATACTGTGTCCTACAAACACAGGCATGGAGCCCAACCCACGGCCATTGACAGCTAGAAGTGTTGCATTTGGCGAGCTATAATATACCAATAGGGCCATAGTTTCACCAGTCGTCACACCTAACTGATGCACAGGATTTGTTTCTCACAGTTAAAGCCTCCACAGAAATCTGAAGACCTTGAGTGCCGGTGTCCTTCTTCTATTTTCATAGATTCATTGTCTGCTTGGTTCATGTGTAGCACAAGAACATCAGAAAGTAAATCCCTCTAAATCCTGCTAGGTGGGGTGGTAGGTGTCTACTTTATCGAAGCCAGTCTGTAAAACATCTCGGCGTTGCTTCAATGGAAACATCTATACAGTTCATTCACACTACAGAATACGCTGATTCGGGCCATAGAGTTCGCTAGCGGGAGTTTACTAGAGAAGCCATTAATCTGCAATTGCCCATATTAGGCCAGAAGTTAGTCCATGAGTCAAGTTGCCTTCAAGGGTCTGGGGAAGGAAATTGGTCTTCTGTACACTTTGTTTTGTTGTTGCATGTATGGCTTGGGATTATGTTCGATCATGTGGCCCACGTGCATGACATGTAGTAGGAGAGATTCTGGTTGTGTGTTGCTGATATTACTTTTCCAACTAATGGTAAAAAAGCACAAACCATTCAGTTCTACAACTTAGCATGGCCTTCAGATATATTCCAATAAAACAATTGTTCTTAGCACAACTGTCTCCTTTTTCCTTAGTACTCTAGAATAAACTATGGCGTAGCTTTTTGTGTCATGCGTAAATGCGTTTTTTGAGATAACATTAGTCAAACAGATAAAACTAGCCCTTTAACACCTACAATTGAATTTAATTTGTATCCTTCAGTTTCAACTGGATTATGATGTGGGTCTTCAAAAGCATTCTATGTGTCTGTGGTGCTGTGTTTTCAGATACTCTGAGTGTGTACAGTTGTGAAAGGATAGTGCTCACTGATTAATGGTTAGACCTGGCTGAAAAGAGCTTTATCATGCAAGCAAAAGTTACTAGAAAGGTATGCATAAGCTCATGGATGTAAGAGAGAGTGATTCTACAATTCTTACTGTTGAAGATTCTTGACTTGCAGCTGTCATGCCGTCTATAGTGAAACACAATGCTGCACCACCATAGTGTATCATTCAGCAATTCATTGATGCTTCAGCATGTACAAAGGGAAAATTTGCTGTGGGCAGCGCTCCACTGTCCAATGTACACACCCTAGAGATGAGCAGACACAGCATTACTCTACAATCAATGGGCACTAAACCATTGAACTGTATATTGCTCAACCAAACTGTCCCCTATGGGAGCTGACAATCCACACTGCATTCCACCTTAAAACAGGAACCCACTGCACACATCCCAAAGACACTAAGATACAATACTGCACGTCATGCTACTGACAAAACGTTCCTGACCTGCAACTTAATGAGCGACATTAAAGACCATACTGCACCACAACACAAGGACAGCACAATACACTGCATCCACTCAACACTAAACAAGCTGCACTCAATCCTTGATGCAATAAAACACACTGGGGTCGATTCCGATCTCGCTCGGTATGCCCCCAAAGAGCTGCTCGTAGGCTTACCTTCCGAACGACACGTTCCGGCAGCCGGTCCATCCGGGTGAGGAAGTACGATGCGCAAATGTGTTCAAAACCCGAACGAGCCGTACGCTCCTATTCCAGCCACAGTTCCCGTACGAGCCGGATCCGTAAAGGCTGAAACGAGTCGCACGGAGTCAAAACAACAGTAGTTTCCGGGAGGGCAAGTACGATGCGTACTTCCTACGCGCCGAACGCGTCGCCACCTCCAGCACGTCTCGGCATCCGGAAGAACAGTATTTCAGGGCTGATTCGCGCCACAACACGATCCACGGCTACGAGACGGACCACCTCACAACGTCAACGAGACGAACCAACGATCCACGCCTACGAGACGAACCAACCATGAATCCGATCACGCAGGTCATCCCTGTACTGTACATCTATGACCGGATCAACAACAGGAACCAACGCGTACGTCGCAGAAGGTAAGTCAGACACCCACCACACAAACAAACGTCACGAACCAGCGAAATGCAACACACACATAGGGGGTGGATATCCCTCTCCACCAGCATTGCCCAACCCATAGGGGTTGGATGTCTATCACTACCAGGAGTCCCTACTCATAGGGGGTGGATACCTACCACTACCAGCAGTCCCTACTCATAGGGGGTGGTACCTACCACTACCAGCAGTCCCTACACAGAGGGGGATGCCCATCACTACCAGTACTCCCTACTCATAGGGGGTGGATACCTACCACTACCAGCAGTCCCTACTCATAGGGGGTGGATACCTACCACCACCAGCAGTCCCTACTCATAGGGGGGATGCCCATCACTACCAGTACTCCCTACTCATAGGTGGTGGATAACTACCACTACCAGCAGTCCCTACTCATAGGGGGGATGCCCATCACTACCAGTACTCCCTACTCATAGGGGGTGGATACCTACCACTACCAGCAGTCACCACTCATAGGTGGTGGATACCTACCATTACCAGCAGTTCCTACTCATATGGGGGGATGCCCATCACTACCAGTACTCCCTACTCATAGGGGGTGGATACCTACCACTCCCAGCAGTCCCTACTCATAGGGGGTGGATACCTACAATTACCATCAGTCCCTACTCATAGGGGGTGGATACCTACCACTACCAGCAGTCCCTACTCATAGGGGGTGGATACCTACAACTACCAGCAGTCCCTACTCATAGGGGGTGGATACCTACCACTACAGCAGTCCCTACTCATAGGTGGTGGATACCTACCACTACCAGCAGTCCCTACTCATAGGGGGGATGCCCATCACTACCAGCACCCCCTACTCATAGGTGGTGGATACCTACCACTACCAGCAGTCCCTACTCATAGGGGGGATACCCATCACCACCAGTACTCCCTACTCATAGGGGGTGGATACCTACCACTACCAGCAGTCCCTACTCATAGGGGGGATGCCCATCACTACCAGTACTCCCTACTCATAGGGGGTGGATACCTACAACTACCAGCAGTTCCTACTCATAGGGGGGGATGCCCATCACTACCAGTACTCCCTACTCATAGGGGGTGGATACCTACCACTACCAGCAGTCACCACTCATAGGTGATGGATACCTACCACTACCAGCAGTTCATACTCATAGGGGGGGATGCCCATCACTACCAGTACTCCTTACTCATAGAGGGTGGATACCTACCACTCCCAGCAGTCCCTACTCATAGGGGGTGGATACCTACAATTACCAGCAGTCCCTACTCATAGGGGGTGGATACCTACCACTACCAGCAGTCCCTACTCATAGGGGGTGGATACCTACAACTACCAGCAGTCCCTACTCATAGGGGGTGGGTACCTACCACTACCAGCAGTCCCTACTCATAGGTGGTGGATACCTACTACTACCAGCAGTCCCTACTCATAGGGGGGGATGCCCATCACTACCAGCACTCCCTACTCATAGGTGGTGGATACCTACCACTACCAGCAGTCCCTACTCATAGGGGGGGATGCCCATCACTACCAGTACTCCCTACTCATAGGGGGTGGATACCTACAACTACCAGCAGTCCCTACTCATAGGGGGTGGATACCTACCACTACCAGCAGTCCCTACTCATAGGGGGGATGCCCATCACTACCAGTACTCCCTACTCCTAGGGGGTGGATACCTACCACTACCAGCAGTCCCTACTCATAGGGGGGATGCCCATCACTACCAGTACTCCCTACTCATAGGGGGGATGCCCATCACTACCAGTACTCCTCACTTATAGGTGTTGCAGGACAAACACACCACCCCTACCATCATGTCAAGATTGTATATTGTGTGTCAACTGCCTGCAACTGTGACACTGAAAGGGAACACATAATGTCCTCCCATCACCGTTGTGACCAAAAGGTGAATGTGAGGGTAAAACACACAGTTGTCACCGTAACAGTGTTGTAATGGGGTCTAAACCCCCCCCTCACTACAGTGACCAAATTGTGAATTTGGGGCTCAAAAATCAAGCATATCAGGAACATATTGGTAATGGGGTCTAACCCCCCACTCACCACAGTGAACCAAAGGTGATTAAGGGGTTAAAAACGCAAGCTTCATATGAATAAGGTGCTAATGGGGTCTACCCCCCCCTCACTACAGTGACCAAATTGTGAATTTGGGGCTCTAAAATCAAGCATATCAGGAACATATCGGTAATGGGGTCTAAACCCCCACTCACCACAGTGCACAAAAGGTGAGTATGGCGTTCAAAATTCCAGCATATCAGGAACATTGTGGTAATGGGGTCTAAACACCCCCTCACTACAGTGACCAAAAGGTGATTATGGTGTTCAATAATTAAGCACATCAGGAACATTATGGTAATGGGGTCTAAACACACCATCACTACAGTGTCCAAAAGGTGAGTGTGGTCACAAATTCTGCTGCCACTTCAATACACCAGGTATCATACCTGGCCCGTACACAATAAGCAATGTAGTGGCAAAGAAGTGGTTGAGTGCCAAACACACATAGATCTGTTGACGGAAAGATTGTTGTGTCTTACAAATATACACTCAGCCATGTGCAGACAACCATTGCCCATGGGGGCTGACAATGCTCCTGTGGGCAATCAGACTATGTAAGAAGTGAGCATCAGAATGCATACACATATATCTGCAGGGACAGACACACAAACTAAGGTATCCTGTGGAGACTGTAGATGTGAGGTGACACAGTCACATACCATGGCACCAATGGGACATACCAACCATGATGAATGTGCTGACTGATGATGTAGGAGACACAGGGATAGCAGTGGAGAGCCTCAAAACAAGATCCAACCTATGGCACGCAAAAGCCATACCAATGCATTGGTGCAGATGCACAAACACAAACAGGCTGACTCACACTGCATCTCAAACACAACATGTATGTGTGTGTGTCAGTGTACCCAGGCTGGTATGCAACACATGATGGTGTGCTGCGCTCAAATTACACATATGTGTACACAGTGCCATACAAAAGTAAATCATGAATTGGCTATCCCCTCTGTGGGCAAGAAGGCATCATTAGATGAGTGGGATCCCAACAGACTCAGGTGACACAAGCTGGGTGGAACAGCGACCAACACAGCAAGAGACAGACCCACTCCATCTGTACCCTCAAGGACCCTACATTGAGGTGACAGTAGCCTGCATGATTACCCCTCTGTGAAGACAAATTGGGATGTTGCCCCTACTGTGGACCCCAGTCACCTGTGCACACGGGGTCATGTGTCTTGACACACCAACTACATTCACACTTACACAAACACAAATCACTGGCCATGGCCTATAATCCAAGGGCAAAATGTAGGTAGGGGTATAGCCATGCCACAACTCACATAAGGACACTCCCAACACCACACACCGTGAACTGCACCAATGTGCATCTGCAAATCCCACATGGACTGGGGACATTGCACATGCACCATGACAATACCAGGGGTGGTAGGGGGGATCCAAGGTGCACTAACTCATCACACATGGCCAGTTAAAAACCCTTGTGAATGTCTGCCACACTGCACAGTATGCGGTACATGTGCCTGACGTGAAATGTATCTGAATAATTGGGATCCCTGTCACAGTCCCAGAACAATGAGGAACACAAGGAGACCCACAAAGAACACATGTTGAAACCTTCAAACTGTGCAGCTTTGAATCTGAGCAGTGGGAACAGTCACACACACATACAAGTGACCAAGTCACAGAAAGATACCACATAGGGAAATCAACTTGATGTTGGAAACACTAAACTGCCTTGGCAAATCCTAAATATGTCACACTTGCATTTGCCCACCTCCCAGGCCCTAACAACAAACACACTGCGGGATGACACGCTAATGGCCAGTAGTTTCCCATGCACCTACATCCCAGAAAACACAGGGCAAAAATCTTGGATGAACACAGGCCAACTCATCAAGCATCACAGACAGGGACATCTGTAGGGAATACAGGCTGTGTAGAAAAATGGAAGGGAACACACAGAGACATGCTCACAGAACATACCCCATGGGCTCAGGCAATTTCACGGAATGACACTCTGCCATGAGGTGACTCCACTCCTGTGAAAGGTCAGGTGTGCAAAAAGTAGTCTGTGCAGGGCCCTGTCATGTCTGCATAAATTGTGGTTAGTGAGCCAACAATTACAGCACACTGAAAGCTCAGGTCACATCAGACTGTGTACAGGAGGGTATTTAAGTCATCTGCACATACTCAATTAACATGTATGGCAAGTTGCACTGACGCCACAGATGACTTGGTCACCATTTTTGCTAAAACCTGCATGTCCAGTGTAGAAGTGCCCACTGTTCTAAGAAATGACTTTGTGCACAAGTGTAAGCACAACATAAGTGCAACCGTGCAAGCCACAGATGTGACACAGCAAAGGAATTGTGAGGCTCCCTGTGCCCAATTGTATGGATCATGACACACTCTAATTGCAGCAAAGGATGACATGGATACATACTGTAATAGGACTCAGATACCAGGGACCACATGGAGTCCATCACATATAGCTACATTACAAGTATTACAACTGCAACTCAGGATACACATTAACAACATCATGTACATCATATGCAAAACAACATTTTAAAAAAAATTGCTTTATTCAGCTTTAAATTAGTGATGTGGTGAAACCAAGGAGAACATAAAGGCCCATGGCCAGTCCATTAATTTTGTCCATTAGGTGTGCAACAGAAATGAGTGCCCCACATTGCTTGCCTGCACTGCTACAGCCAGGGGACATCTCCCCTTGGAGGGGCATAAATAGGGTCAGGCCAGGCACCGCAGGGACAGGATCAGGGGATAGCAGTTTGGGGCAGGTGAGGGGTGGTAGGTGCAGGAGTGTCAGTGGCAACTGCAGTGGAGGTGTCTGACACAGTGGGCACTGTCACCACAGCAGTGCCCAAGTCAGACGGGGTGGAGGGGGTCTTCACTGCAGTGCCAATGTCAAAGGTAGTGTCTTGGGGCAAAGGTGAAGTGGGCAGGACAGATGGGGGGACACGGATTCCACAACAGTCGCAGGAACAGGCTGGGGGTGTGAAGTGGGGGGTGAAGTGCATATGGTAGGGGGGAGGGCCTAATCATTTTGGGGATGGTGTATCTGTGTGTGGGGGAACCTGGGGCAGGGTGTGGCGGGGGAACTGTAGGAGTGGTGGGCTTGGGGCTGAAGGATGGAGACTGTGTGGTGGTGGTGCGTGAATGGGGAGGGGTCTTGCTCCTCCTATTACTGGGGGATTTGCGGATGGGGGCCTCAGTGTCCCTGCGCCTGGGGGAGGGTGTCCGTGTGGCAGGGGAACTCCCCTCTGTGCATGGTGACCGGCTCTTCCCCTTGTGAGTGGGATCAGATGGAGCAATGGGGAAGAGGCCAAGGTCACAGAGGAAGAGTTGCTGGGAAGTGGGTGTTGCAGGTGAGGCAAGGGAAGGGGTTTTGGAGGGAGAGGTATCTGAGGACTGCGGAGTGGTTGTGGATGCCTGTCTGTGTGTCTATGCCCTATCCCCTGTGTGTGTGCTGTCAGTCCCCGGAGTGTGCGTGCTTGCGCGTCTAGACTTTGTCTTGTGTTGCTGTGTGCTGCTTGGGTCTGATGATGTGCTTGCCTGTGCCTGTGTGAGTGTGCGTTGGGTAGGTAGGGTAGTGGGCATTGTGGATGGGGCTGAGGTAGGAGGGGTGAGGGACTGTTGGAGGAGGGACACTGCTGCCGTCAGCGAGGAGGCCATGGACTGATTGGTCCGCTGTCGGGCAGACATGTTTGCTGAGATGCGCTCCATGAAGGACACCAATTGTGTCAACAGACCGGTGTGAGCATGGAGGACGCTCAGCATCGATGTCTGCCCTACATGGATCTGCTTAAGCAGGTCCACAGACTCCACACTCAGGGCAGCAGGGGAGATGGAGGCAGGGGGTGCGGTGCCTGGACTGAAGGAGACATGCTCCCTAACACAGGAGCCTCCACGGACATCAGGGATGGGAGCAGCTGGGAGGGTGGAGATGGTGGTGGTGGCGGGGACAGACGTGCTAGCTGTTGTTTTGGGTCTGCTGACACCCGCCTCCACAAGGGAGTCATCAGTGGAACTGGATGCATCCTCAGCTGAGGTGGTTGTAGCTGAGTGTTCCTCAGTGTGGCTGCCCTCACCCTCCATGCCACTGGGTCCCTCCAGCTCCTCCGCGGAAGACACAGTCTGGCTCTGCTGCTCCTCTTGGTCTGTGGAGCTGTCTCCTCCTGTAGTCGTCGATGCTGCAGCAAACAATGAAGAAAAACAGATTCACATTTGTCACCTGTATTGAGCTGACACATGACTGTAATTGCAGCACATCACAGAGCAGGTCCTGGCATCATCTGATAAGCATAGCAAAAATGACTGACACATATGTGAACCAGCCACTTGTCATCCTGCCAGTCAACCATGCCCCAAGTACCCATCCTGGGGATGGACACATCCATCTGGTGCATGTATGATGTCACTAAGTATATGTGCAAACATGCCCCACAAAGGGCCAGGTATCAGATCTGCAAGGATTGTGAGTGTAATGTGTCACTACACACATATCACATCTCTCTCCAGTGACTCTGTACATGTGTCCGGAAATGGGATGGCCAAAGTCATTGTTAACATGATGGATATGATTCCATTCCCAGACACCATGATGGCCTCATGTCATGATAGTCAATGCTACAACGGAGTGCATGCAGGACAACTGACAATACTGCAGTATCCTGATTTGCATGTGGCACACCATGCCACAGGCCTGTCTGGCCAGTGAGTCTCTACTGTCTCCTGTCACCGGGGCAGTGCATACAGAAACCAACAGTGTGCAGAGTGTCACACCAATGTATTAGCGGGCAATGCAAACTCTGTATCTCTCAAGTACACATGTACAGCCCCTGCTACCCACATCACCAAGAATCAGATGATCACACGGTATCCAAATTAGACATTTGAGTTTGTGCTAACACAAATCAGTAAACATGGACACATCACAGCCTGTCAGGAACAAAGTGAAGCAGCTTGCACTTTAATTTTTAATCCACCATTAGGCACACTCAAGTAATTACACGCCTATGTTTTGTCCCATGCGCTGATACAACAGCCACATATCATAAGGCAAGCCATTACGAACATTGTAACACTCTTGAAGTAAAAGAAGCTATGCCAGTCCACAATGACAAAGAGGCAGACACCCCATTGCACATGTCAGAATGCTCACATTGTTGGCTGACAGCCAGGATTGGGAGGTCCGAGTGTCTCATCTGTGCGGAGTTGGCATACCTGTCCTGATCCATGTGCAACAGGTGATGACCAGAAACAGTAGGCAGGTGGCTATGCATGTGTCACAACCGTGACATTCATTCACCAGAGGCACCAACATTTGTATCACATGATGCATGTGTGTCTGCTAAATACCTCCGACACTTATGGTGCCCCGGATCAGCAATTACAACACCTTTGTATTGCACACACAGAGTACATGTCAGACATCTGTCTATGTGCAGACACATGTCAAGCAATTGCCACACTCATGAAGCACAGAACGAGGCACCTGTAGCAGATGCCGGCCCCAACATTATCCTTGGACAACAGCAAGGACACACAGCACTAGTGACACTACTCAGAGGCCAAAAGGCCCACACCTGGTCAGCAGATGAGAATGGGGATTCACCAAATGTGTCCACATTAGTGTTGTCTCAGTAGACACACGAACTGTGGGAGTGTTAGGAGGCTGAGGGAGTGCAAATAGCATGTTAGCCATAGTTCACCAAAGAGGAATGAACTTACCCCCTCCTTGCTGCTGTCTGGCCTTCAACTGCCCATCCAGGTCAGTGAAGACCATTGTCAAAATCCTCAGCATGTGGGGGGTCAGTGTCCATCCTCCGCCCCGTCGGCGTGGAGGCGACAGCTTCAGCTGGACCCTGGCGATCCTCCTGGTCCAGCCACGAAGGTCCTGCCACCTCTTCTGACAGTTGTGTGTGCGTCGCTTGTAGACCCCCACTGATCGAACTGCCCGTTCAATGGTCTTCCAGATTTCCTGTTTGTGATGGGCATCAACCTGTAAGGGTGACAATGTAAGACACCATTACTACACATGCAACATGTTTGTACATCACACATTTGACCATACATGTTGTCATCACAAGGGAATATGATGTATACAGGTAGAGCAACTATGGTCATGGGCATTTGTCCTGTGTGCAAGCCTGCATCAACAAACTGAAAACTGAGCATGAACAGTCAGACAAGAAATAAAATGTACACATTGGCATCACTGCACCTGTACAGTAATTGTATCCACAAAGTCAGTGAGCATGCTTGGCATTGCTGAACACAATGCTAGTAGTGCTAGTCAGACTCCATGCACAATTAAGAAGACAGTGGACTGCGCACTCACCTGCTCCCCTGATTTCCCATACAGCTTGCTGTACTGTGGAAGGAGGCTGTCCAGCAGGGCATGTTTCTCCTCCTCGGTGAACACTGGGGCTCTCTCCACAGTACGTGCCATTCTTGAAGCCAGAGGATGCAGAGACAGCAACAGTGGTAGCGGAGATGTAATGCTGTAGCAGTTGGTGCAGGCAAGTGAAGTCTCTGGGGAACAGACAGTCTTATATCTGTGCTGCAGAGCTGAATCTGTCCCAGGCGACCTATGTGATAGGTCCGACACGTTTGCATGTTATGAAAATGGCCAATCAATTGCATTGTACGCTTCGTACATGCCTGCTGCATCGTTCAAAAATTCAACTACATCACCCCATTGTTGTTGATACATTGTTGTAGGGATCCAACTGAATTTTATTTGGACACTATTCGTACAACGATCAAATCCGCGTCCGTCTCCATTACATCCAATAGCCAATGCATGCGCACGGCTCGGGCCGTGAGTGTGCGACGCGTCTTTTAAAAATTCACCCGCGTCTGTCTCCATGATAGTCAATAGCCTATGTGTGCCCACGTCTCGCTCAGTCAGTGTACGATGTGTCTTCTGAAAATTCACACGCATGGGTCACCATTGCAGTAAATCTCCAAAGCGTGTGCACGGATCGGTCCCTAGGTGGACGCGGCGTCTTTAGAACACACACACGCATCGGACACCATTGCAGTCAATAGCATAGGCGTGCGCAAAGATCAGTCCCTAGGTGTACGCAGCGTCTTTAGAACACACACACGCATCAGACACCATTGCAGGCAATTGCTAAATGATGCTACACACAATACCTTACCATGGACTCAGTTGCTCTACAACATATAAACAGCCTGTCACACAGTGTATGATGTGACATCTCAGGATGTATTACCTGTGTGAGTATGTGGGTCCACATGGGATATTGTATGTTGCACTTAGTGGCACACACTCCCAGGCTTTGCAAGGTGTGATGGGGACAGACACCATTGTGTGTAATACACATCACCACTGTCATTTACAACTGTGCAGATCACACCCCGAGGCATGTACACAGTTCTAGGTGCCCATTGTGTGCTTACATGTTACATACACCCTGACTCTTAGGTGAAAAGGACTGTGTGTCACTGGGTGTCCCACAGCTAACATTGTGGTGTTGATGCAGAGTATGTGCGTATTGTGCTACATGTGCTACATGTCTCTGATTATTTGTGGTAGTTGGCAATCGTCATCACCATCCATGTGATTTTGACATGTGAGTCGCTGTTGTGCCTGTTTGTCACAGGCATCCATTTTTTGCCTGTGCAACAATCTGGTAGCACATCATGTGTGTTTTGTGGGTGTGTTGTTACATGTACATCAGCTGCTAGATAATGTCAGTGCCCTTGTGCCAATACAAGATAGTTGTGTGTGTGACAGACAAACACCTGTCATGTGGGGAACACATCTGTCCGTCCTAGTCACTGAGGTGTGTTTTGGGTACGTGACATGTGTGATGATGTACTGGGAGAGACCACATTGATTGTTCACAGCACAGCTTAGCACTTGTTGTGTAAACATGTAGAGCTGAGATGTAATGTGAGGGGCACATAGCTGAGATTGTTGTCCATGCCCAACAGCACACACAACACGTTATTGTGTCTTGTTCTGAAGTTGCATGTGATATTGTGCATGGTCATTGCCACATATGTAGGGTCACTGACAAACTTTCTTTGTTCACCTATGTACTGCAGGAGACCAGCTGTCCAAAGACCGTTCCCAGACCTTGCAACCATGTCTGAACATGACTGCATCCGGCGGTACCGCCTCACCAGGCCACTAATTGAGGATCTGGCGGAGCAGTTGGCACCACATTTGCAACCTGGCCAGACATATCCATCAGCGCTGACCCCCAAGGTGAAGGTGATGGCAGCCCTACACTTCTTTGCCACTGGTACCTTCCAGTACACTGTGCTAGTGCTGGTGGGATGTCACAGACCATGTTCAGTCGTGTGCTTCGCGATGTATTGGAGGCAATCTTGTTATTCCTGAACCGGTACATCCAATTCCCAACCCCAGGACTATTCACTGCGATTAAGAGTGACTTTTATGCCTTGGGAAGAATGCCACATGTCATAGGCTCCATAGATGGCACACATGTTGCTTTGGTACCACCACAGGCACATGAGCAGACATACCGGAACAGAAAACATTTCCACTCTATTAATGCCCTGGTGGTATGTCTGCCGGACATGACCATCTCACATGTGTGTGCACGTTTCCCTGGTTCTGCAAACAACGCTTACATCATGTGGATGAGTCGGATACCAAACATGATGACACAGCTGCAGAACCAGCGTGACTGGCTTGTTGGTGTGTAATATCTGTTTCCCTTGTGTGTTTTGGCAACTTTAGAGATTCAGCCACTTCTCCAACCTATTGAATGTTTCTTTGTTTGTATGTAGGTGACTCTGGATACCCAAACATGCCGTGGTTGCTGACCCCCCTCAGGAACCCTGTTACACCTGCGGAGATCCGTTATAATGAGGCACATGGGCGGACCAGGAGAGTGATAGAGCGGACATTTGGCCTACTGAAAACCAGATTCCGCTGCCTGGACAAAACAGGAGGTGCCCTCCAATATGGCCCTGACAAGGTGTGCAAAATCGTTATTGTGTGCTGCTTGCTACACAACCTGGCAGTAAGGAAGGAGTTGCCTTTCATCCTGGATGATGATGACCAACAGCCGCCTGCCGTGTAGGATCCTGCTCTGGGACATGTTGCAAGTGATGATGAGGGTGAGGGGGATGTACGAACACAGCTCATCAACAACTTCTTCACATGATAGTGAGCATACAGTGATATATTGTCTATGTTTTGTAATTGGCTGATATGTGTAGGTGTTGCAATGTTGCTGCTTAAGCGTGTCTGTGTGCTCATTGACAGGCTGCTTGCAGTGATGTGTCCTACTATTGAGTATGTACTACCAAACAGTGCTGGGATTGTAACTGCGTTGTGTCCAGGTATCTTGAGCTTAGTGTCTGGCATGTGTATTGGAGATGTATGCTGTCATTCAGTGATTCTAATGGTGTTGTATGTCTGTGCTCCACAGTGTCCTATGGCTGTTGTTTGGTCACGTGTGACCCCCAAATCACAGATTCATGTTGCAGACTGCAGGCTGCCGTTGTCCTAACCATGATGTGCCACACACCCCTGGACTTATATGGTTTACCAGTAGCTGACTTTGTGCTCACTGTCACATGAGGTTACCTCCCATCTGTTGAGGACTTATGACTTTTGCTGGTGTAATAAACCTGTGCATCACTTTGGAATGTGCTTTGTCTGTGTCCACACATCCAACATTCATTTGCATGCTGTACCTGTGGGCAGCTTGCCACAGACTCAGGATGGGTGTTGTGTATATGCATCCCACTGCATTCTCTGTTCACATAAGTTAGGACGATGAGTTAGATGGGCATGGTAAGTATGTGTTGTGTTGACGTAGTGGGGTGTCTACCTCATATGTGTCACATCACCATGACTCACATGACTGTGTTTACATAGCTGTAGTAGTTTCCATGCACAGACATCTTTTCACAGGTCATCCTCTCAATGACACAAACCAAGTTTCAGTCACAACAGAGGCATGTATTGTGTTGTAGTGAATTTATTTACATGCATGTGTTTGAAAGTTATACGTAAGTGAAAGTGCTGTACAGTGCAATAGGAATCCAAAGCTCACAGTGCAGTTGGTAGTGTTGATTGATGAAATTTCTAGAGTAAAGTCCACAGTCCTTTGGAACATTGGTCCAACTTAGACCCTCCTTCACATGTGTGGGAGTTTAGCAACAGTCAACAAGGTGAACGCTTTGCACACATTGGATGATGTGTAGAACAGGTAGTCACGTCCTGGTGGGTATGCATGGCCATCTGCCTCTTACTTGTCCTTCTTCGGACGACCCCTCTTCTTCTTCTCAGGGGGTCCCTCATGTGCAGGCTGCTGCGGTGCAGAGGACTCTCCGCCAGAGTCCACCTCCCTCCCTGTGGCAGTTGCTGATGTAGTGGCAACTGATGTAGTGGGCACACAGGGAGGTGTGGTCATGTTGGCTATCTGGGAGACATGTCAGTATGTCCCTATGCACCGCCGTAAGGTCATCTATTTTGTCCATTTTGGACTCCATCCGGGTCATGTGTTGCTCCACCCGGGACATGTGGGAGTCCATTCTGGCATGATGTGCAGCCTGCTGTTGTTGCATGTCCCTGAGGATCCCCACAACCTGGCCAAATCCTCCGGTGCTTTCCTGGTACGCATCTATGATGCGTCCCAACTGCGGATCTTTCTGCAGTCCAGCCCCATCTGCAGGCCGTGGCCTTGCCCTGACCACCCTCACACCACCCCTACCCACACAGGCAGGACCTGCCCTGGCAGGCACAGGCGACACTGGGCCCCTGTCTGTGTTGGCACTGGTGTTGTTGTCCGTCAGCTCCTGGGTGCCCTGTGTACCTGTGCCGTCGTTGTCCTGTTGCCTTGGTCTGTCTGTGTTGGCAGGGGTGATTGAAGTGTTTGCAGATGGTCCAGGAGTGGTGGCAGGGTGTGCTGATGTTGCAGCTGCTGGGGCTGGAAGCAGAGCCACACCGGAGGTGCCAGGTCGTTCATCCTCATCCGAAGAGGACATAGAGGCATCCACACCGGGGAGCTCAGGGTCATCCAGAGTCTGGGACTGGGATTCCTCTTCTGTTCTTGCTGTGTCCCCAGCATCCCCTGTGGGTGGAGGAGACACACAATGTATGTAATGTTTCTGCACACATCAACGGTTCACACACATTACAGTTGCCACTGCACATCATGATGAGTGTATGTACATTGCATTGTCCTACATTGTCAGAGACAGGTGTCTATTTTGGTTTAGCACAATGTCATTTGATGCTTGAGCATTTTGATGGGCACGTAGAGCTTTGTGCATGGACATCTCATTTCATGATTGTTTGACTGTACATGGGCATTGCTACTCATGTGCCCTCATGTGCCTGACACAGGTGTGTCCCTCCTCTCAACATTTGTACTTTAACAATGACATACATGCACTTCCACTTGCGATGTGTAGCACGTTTGGATGATGTGTGCTGGCATTTGTGCTTGTATTTGTGAGTAACATTGTTGTGTCTGAACAACATGGTCACAGTAAGGTATGGCTGCATTTACTGTGGAGATACTATTTTGTTGTGTGTGTCCCTAGTTCACATATCATTTCACACATTGGATGGTGTTATCCATAGCTAATGATGTTGGGGCAGAGTTCTGTGCATGATGATGTCATTTATGTGGTCAATGTCCTCCATGGTAAGGGGTATTAACCACGGCAGATCGCAGACTTTCCCATGCTCATGAGAGTGAGGGCCAGGGGTTTGTGTGTTTGACTTATGCTGCTGTGAGTTGTATGCCTACTCCTACCCAGGCCAGGTTACTCCTTGTGTTGCAAGTGTCAATGACAGTGAGGGGAGTGTTGTGTGAGGGATGCAATCAACGCTGCATGATGTAGGAGTGGAATGCAGATCACCACAGTGCCTTGTGTAAATGACACCATGCTACGGTGTCAGCTATGTTGCTGTGGCCATTCCATTCACTGTCATGTGTCACCTGTGAATGGTGTGTATGTGGTTTGGGGTGTGGGTTTTGGTATGTGCTATGTCTGCACCTCCCCAATTGTCATAGAGGGCACACACCTTCACAGCCAGGCCAGGGGCACCCCTGCCACACTGCAGGCCCAGACAGTGAGAGGATATATACAGTTGCGATGGCTGTCAGTGTGAAGGGTTTGAGGGGGCAAGTGCATAGGTGGGACTTGCAGCCAATTCATACATCTGGCCCATGTGTCAGGCATCTTGCCAGGGCATTTACTTTTTGTGTGAGTGGTCCCAAGGGGTGTATTTGTTCTTGGGGTGGGCGGAATTTGCGTAGTCGCGCTACGCAAAGTTCCGCAAACGAGAAAAATCTCCGCGAGCACGCAAAGTTCAGCGAACACGCGGAATTGCTTGTTCCGCCCGTTCGCGATGCTTTTTTCCTGTTCGCGAACGCTGTTTGCGTGCTCGGGGAGAAATATCTCGCGAACACGCATTTTGAAAGCGCGAACAAGTAAAAATTCCGCGAAGTCGCGGATTGCGGAATTTTGGCAATTTCGCGTTCTCCGCGGAACGCGAATTACCCAAATTCCGCAAATTCCGCGAGCGGAGCGGAATTTACCGCCCAGGACTAATTTGTTCCTGCTGTGAAGGTGTGTGTATTAGCGGGATTGCTGGAATTTGGTGTACTTGCAGGCCCACCTTCTCCCACAGAGGCCAGCTAATCCCCCCTGTAGGATGCTTCCATTGCAGGGAGTACAAGTTAAAGTTCTGGATGTCAGGCAGTGGTGTCCTGTTGTTTGTTGGAGCACAAGTCCCAGCAGGGCCTTGTGCTCCCCACAGCAGGGCCCAGTGTCAGCCATCTTGTCAGTACTTTTCCTCTCCATGTGAGGTGGGCATGGTTCAGGGTGGGCTTGATGGGCTATGTGGGAGGGGGACCTTTGGCTATGCCTGCAAAGCCCATCATGCTTTTGGCTACACCCGCCTTCCCAGCATACCCGGCCTTCCTTCCTGTGACTCAGCTACCCTGTGAGGTGGTGTAACAGTGCTGTCAAGATGGCTGACAGTGGTGTTCTGGTGTTTGTTGGAGCACAAGTCCCACCAGGGCCTTGTGGTCCCCATAGCAGGGCCCAGTGTCAGCCATATTGTCAGTACTTTTCCACTCCCTGTGAGGTGAACATGGTTCAGGGTGGGCTTGATGGGCTATGTGGGAGGGGGACTTTTGGCTATGCCTGCAAATCCCATCATGCTTTTGGCTACACCCGCCTTCCCAGCATACCCGACCTTCCTTCCTGTGACTCAGCTTCCCTGTGAGGTGGTGTAACAGTGCTGGCAAGATGGCTGACAGTTTTTGTTGGTGTTTAGTACCAATGCCTTGCCGTATTTGTTGTTAGGTTTTTACATGTTATGACCTAGTTCTATATTACTCTGAGATAGCAGCTATTGCGTTTGTGTAACTGGCATACACATCACAGAATAACTTTTTTCGGGCTTAATTTGGCTTTGCTAACGCTACTTGTTTTCAATGTCCCCTTGGCAGTGATGTGTGTGTGTTGCCACACAATATTGACTAGATTGGTTGTGTACTCACCAGGCTCTGGTATTCCTGTCAATCCATGGATGGCCTCCGGTGGGAGTATGGCCGCACTTTCTCCTCCCAGGACGTGAAGTATGTTGGTTTTACAGGAGGGCCACCGCCAGAAACCTGGCTCAAGGCATGCTCTCTGGCTATGAGCTTCTTGACCCTCCTTTGAACATCGTAGTACCTGTTCTGGATGTCATCCTTTGTGCGCAGGTAAGGTGCTTGTGCGTTCACCTTGTCGACGATCCTCTCCCACATCTTTGTTTTCTGTGACATGGGGGTCTGTTGGACCAAGGTTCCAAATAAATGTGGCTCTACTCGGAGTATTTCATCAGCCAAGACTACCAACTCACTATCTGTGAACTTTGGATTCTTCTTTGGGGGCATGGGGCTGGGTGGTTGTGGAGATTGATGTGTGTGTGAGGGTGTAAGTGAGGGTGAGTGGGTGCCAGTTTCTCTTGCTTGTTGTGAGTGTGTTTAGGAGGTGATAATGGTGTGGATGTTGTGTGGTGAGTGAGTTGTGGGTGTGGCCCAGCGTGCAGTGTAGTTGTCTTCTCTGCTGTCATGTGTTTGAAAATAGCAAAGGATCATGGTAGTGGATTTGGGCCTTAATGTAGGTGGAGTTGTGGGTGTGTCTTTGTTCATGATTTTTTTTTCTTATTTCTTTATTGATTTGGACATTGCTTGTTTGATTTTTTTCTCAGGATTTAAACGTAGGTTTTGTTGTGCATGATGGAGACGTTCAGTTGACTGGGAAGGACACTGACAGGGGCAATTGAGAGGTACTCCGAGTCTGTCTCACTCACAATGTGCTCTGTTGCAGCATTTGCGTACGCGTCGGTCGCGACGGGCTGTTTTCAATGGTAGTCTCGTTCTTCCGGATTGTGCTCCGTGCGAGTCGTTTTCCTTTAGCATGCATTGCATCGTACTCGTACGGTGGTACGGAGCGTGTACGTGTCGTTCGGGTCCAGTCCGGGTCCGTGTCGGTCGATACGTTTCGCTTTCCCTTTATGGGCTAGTCACTGTTTGCCGTGCGGCTCGGGCGTGTGGATTGCGCTCCGTGAGACTCGTTTGGAAATCACACGCATAGCATCGTACTCGTACGGTCGTACGGAGCGTGTACGTGAGGGTCGGACTCCAGTCCCGGTCCGTGTCGGTCGGTACGTTTTACAACCTGAATCGGAATCGGGCCCACTGTGTTGCATCCTACGTGCCAAGACCAACACCACTACTTTTTACCCTACAATTATTATCCTTCAGAAAACAACATAAGGTCATTAATTTAGTTTAATGAAAGTATTACATATGCATGTGTTTATTGTCCTGTTCATAACCCATTCATACACACAGACAATATGCGGTAACTAGACATAATATCGAAATTTTTATATCGACATACATAAATATCGACTTTAGTATATCGATAGTACTAAATATCGATGTTGTGTATATCGATTAGGCCTGGGCGGAAAACTACGCTACGCTCGCGTAGTTTGCGCAACTACGCGCTACGCGAATTGCACGTAGCACAGTGCAAAAACGCGTAGCGTAGCGGGCATTTTGCTTGCTCGCGGTCCTCAACGTCAAGTTGGCGACCGCGAGCGAGCAAATGACATCCCGGCGAGTCTTTTCTCTCGTTCGCGATCAGCAACATCAAGTTGCCGATCGTGAGCGTGGAAAATAAACCTCCCGGCGAGATTCTCAACGTGGGGAGGTCAGGTTTCTCATTGCGAGTGGTCGCGTATGCTCGCGACCGCTCGCGATGAGAAACTACCAATCCGTGTTGAGAAAACTGCAGCTCGAGTACAAATCTACTCTAGCGGCAGAAAACGACCGCTTGCACTGTGCAAGATGCTGTTTGCAATGATTGCACAGTGCGGACAAGCATCCGGCACTGTGCAATCATTGCGAACAGCATTTCCTACCGCACTACGCAGTTCGCGTAGTGCTACGCGTAGCTTGCGTAGTGCGAAGTGCACTTCGCGTAGCTGCACGTAGCGCTACTATGCGAACTACGCCCAGGGTTAATATCGATGTTAAAAATATCGATTTTAAGTGTTGTTTAAAGTATGTAATGTCGCCTGTTAAAATATCTTTATGTTAAAATATCGTTTTTGTACTATTTTTTAATGTATTTATAGTTTGTTTGTAGTTTAATTATAGTTAGTTAATGTTATAAAAAATTAAATTTGTCAAATATTTTTAGGATCGGGATGTTGGGTTTAGAGGGATAAGGTTGGGGAGTGTTTTAAAATAATTGATTTTAATTTTAATAAATTCGAAATTTAAATTTATAACTTATAAATATTAATTTCAAATTTAGAAAAATATTTTCTGGGAGCGGGATGTCGGGTTTATAGGGGATAAGGGTGGGGAGTGTTTTAAAATAATTGATTTTAATTTTAATAAATTCGAAATTTAAATTTATAATTTCTAAATATTAATTTCGAATTTAGAAACATATTTTTAGGAGCGGGATGTTGGGTTTATAGGGGATAAGGGTGGGGAGTGTTTTAAACTAATTCATTTAAATTTATAATAAATTCGAAATGTTATTTTATAATTTATAAAGTATAATTTCGAATTAACAAAAATATTTTTTAGGAGCGGGATGTTGGGTTTATAAGGGATAAGGGTGGGGAGTGTTTTAAAATAATTCATTTAAATTTATACTAAATTCGAAATAAAATTTTATAATTTAGAAAACATAGGGGCCCATTAGGATGGCGGGCGGAAGCACCACCGCCGTGCTGGCGGATGGAAAAACCACCAGTTACCGTCCGCCCGCCGCAGCCCACACGCCCGCCCAATTAGGATGTGAAAAGTCAGCCAAACACCGCCCGTAAGCCAGCGACGCCGCCCGCCATCAAAGTGCGCCCATTCACGTAGCGGCGCGGCACAATGGAGACACACCGCCCGACGGAATCACGTACCGCCCGGCGTACAAATTACGATGCCACAACCAAACAGCTCCCCCGGCTAAGAGACACCGCACGTGAAAGCAAGGCGGAAACCCGACCGCACAGTACGGATACCAAAGAGGCGGACCCCCCGAGCATGAATCCAGCACTGCAGGCCCTCCCCATGCTCTACCTGATGCAGAACCTAGGAGTCAACGCACCGCGGAGACGCAGGTAGGCAGACACACAACAAGGGCACGCAAACACCGCACACAGTGCAAGTGCGGTAAAACTGTACATGGCCCCCCCGACACCCCTGCGTGGACGCGACACATCCACCACTGCACCCACAAATGTCACATCGGGCAAATTGTAACAACTCGCAACAACCGGGGACACACCACCTGGGACCAGGAACTAACGTCCCCGTCACGGCCCCGCAGCGCAGCGGCGACGACGCAGCCACACATGCGCACAACGCATAGGCCAACGGCAGCGCCATGTATGCGCCGCACACAAACAACACAGGGTCACAACCAAACACCACACACACCAGCCCCACCCAGAACGCACATGTCACGTGACAGTCCTGCCACAGTCATGTCGCCAACCGGCAATTCACTGTTGCCAACCTGACGTCACACAACTGACCCGAACATGTCAGTGATGTCACGCCAAGTTAGGACACACCCCTGTGTGCAAAACATGGCGAAGCACACAGCGGCGGCAACATCACCCAGCAGAATATGGACCCCGTCGGAAAAAGGTACGCCAGTACCACACAGAAACACCGATACCACCCTGCACCCAATACCAAGACATGCAATACGTAACATCAAAGATCCCGGGGGACCGACAACAGGTGGCTCCAATTACAACACCCACACACAAGGCCCAACGTATAGCGGAAACGCAGCGTGCCGCCCACACACGGGAGAGGAGATAGCACTGAATGGCCTTCCATACCCACACCGAAACCACAGCTCAACTATTCAAGCAGGACAACACAGTCATTATTCCAAAAAAGCCCAACACAGGCATGCAGAGGGAACCGTCCACTGGGCAGATAGCGCATAACACGAAAGAACATTCCGAAGGGAAAAAAAAAATGATACCACTCCCCCATGTGGTTCACATGCAAGTTATCGGGAAGGAGTCAGACACCACTGACCTTGACCATTCATAGAAGCATGTGGGATGAGGGCCCGTGTCCTTCGCACAAGCTACTATAACCCAAGCCCTGCCACCCTACGACCATAACAGAATTCCCAGCAACGTCGGAGGTTGCACTCTGCAGACTGCACAGACAGCCGGAGCACGCCATCACATCGCCCTTCAGCAAAATGGCACTTGCACCACACCTACCCAACTACGCCGGACAGATGAAGCTGTACAAACATTACCTGATACAGATATTGGGATGTGAAAATCTGGCCTTGCTGAACGTAAGTTACCGACTAACTTACCGCATCGCATTGTTCAGCTGCGTCATCCCCGTCTTCTACTGTCGGAGGTGTCCTTTCCACTATCCTGTGGATTTATGTCTCTCCAACCCTGCATGTCCAATGGCGGACCTGGTACAACTGTTCAACCCCCTGGACGTCCACGACAGGGTCTGTTCAGCCTATGGGGGCATGGCGTATGTGGCTGCAATCGGACCCACACTGCAATGGGACCACTGTGCCTCCACACGACGGATTCTGGATCACAGTTTCATCGAATGTCATCCAACATGTCCCATCATGCTCCTACAAGGGACAACTTACGACCAACACCTTGACAGCCACCATCCGCTACATTGGATGGCATCCATGTTTACCACCAATGCCATGGAAGCCCTGCTGGAAGGTATCGCATTCCTGACAACCTGTCAATTCGTCGGGCCCCGACGCAACACCCCCAATTGAACAATGATGTCCCACACCGTACCCATGCCTGGCATCCGCACGGACTGAGCAGTTACCAGTACAACAACTATACCACACAACCTGCAACTAACACCACACCATCAACTACACTGCCATGACATCGGATATTTTCGGGACATGCACTCTGTACCTCATCACATCCAGTAACTCTGCATGAACAGGGGGAGGCAGAGGCATGGGATTTGTGTATGGCAACCACATGGACATAACTGCACGTACAACTATGCCATAATATGTATCCTGCGCCCATGAACATATGCACCGGTCAGTGGACAGTAATCGTTCGGCTGTAGTATGTGAGAGCTGTCACCTCACCTCCCTCTGAACTTCCGTGCCAGGACTTTTGCATGGACAACAAGTGCATCCCCCAACAACATGACCCCAGTGACTGTGTCATGTCCAGTAGCCACCACATTGCAACAACAAGTGGGACGCCGTTGCATGCACGTAAGCCCATGCCCTGATGTCACCTCCACGCACGTGTGTATGAGTAACCATAGCAGCAAACCTGTAACATGGAACTGAGATGTACTGTGCCCATGATGTCAAGCGGTCTGGTAGGCGAAATGTATACTGTCTGTGTCAAAGTTAGCAGCTCCACAGTAATTAGCAAATGTACATTAGCACAGCAACGGCTAAGCAGTTGTAACTCTGAAGCACACATCCCACAGTCAACAACTAATGACATGTACCCCTACACCCTATGCTATGTGTAATCATGCTGAGTATATCCTCCACATGCATTTCGCTGCCAGTAGTGTCCACTATACTGCATCACAGAGGACATAAGTCCCAATACATGGCTTGAAGCAAAAATGTGTCTCTGCTGATTCATTTCACAAGTACGAATGAGAGAGGATGAGAGTGTGTGAAGTACACGGCAGTCGTGAGATGACCATGTAGTCCACTGTCATTGGATGTCAACGCAAATGAGTAGCCGCAACAGTGGCCACAGGGAAATACCACAGCTCGTGGAGCAGGACTTGTCACACTCTGAAGTCGCCCGAAAGATCATCACATCAACACTGACGGCCTGCTCACTACAAAGCACAGTCATACACATGTTTACAATGACCCACACAGTCTGACCACACACTCAGCAACAAAAAGTGGGAGCCACGCTAAAGCATGCCACAGCAATGCCTGACAAAACACACACACGACATCAGAGTGGGTGGGCAGCACTGCACAGTGAGCAAGAACTGCTGAAATGCTGACATGCACAATTGGACTAGACACAATCTTGACAGTCACACACCCTGCACACACACAACGTCTGAACCATAACAAGTAGGAGTCAGCCTGAACTGCAAGGACACACCCACACACCGCATACTGTGCAACATACAACACACCCATCACATCATATACAAAGACCTCAGCACGGTAACAAACATCCACCATGTCCCGGGGTGACATATGTGTGCAGTCGACATGGACACGACACACACATACACACCAACGCTACCACAATCACACACCACACACCACCACCTCCCAAATGCACACATTGAAAGTAAGCCATGTGCCCAGTCACAATATCCATCACAGCCACCACTGTCTCAGAAGGAGATGGGTTAGTGTGCCTACCAATCTAACAGGATGCCAGTACGAATCGGTGCTGTGTGTGTGCTACGGGACAGTTGCAGGTCCGGCCCTGAGAGAGTAGCACAACTGTGGATGACACACATGTGTCATGTGAAGCGGGAGTTACGCTTGGCTCAGGTGGGTGGGTGTGACGGGTAGGTGCGCACATGCAATGTTGAAACACGCTGTGTTGGGAGGATTCCGGAACAGTACATTGCTGCTCTCCTGGGAATTTGTAAAGACCACCTGTCTGGGGATGAATGTGAACTCGTGTGTGCACAACAGGCGGGCACACGATCAATGCTGCATCAGGTGTAGACGTCAGCCCACCCTCCGTGGACATGCTGGATACTGCTGTGCGTCCGCCAGGCCCTTGCCAAGGCACTCACATCCCCTGTCGACCAGGTGTATCCCCAACATTGTCCACCTGCACAGGCAATCCAGGGCACGGGATGGCAGTGGAGCATGGTGGGTGAGATGTCATGGCGCGCTCCTCCTGGACACATCACGCAGGCAACACATCCTCAATTAGTAGTATGGCACAAGTCTAATGGAAGTAGTGGGGGGACGCACACATCACGAGCAGGAGTGACGTCACGGAAGGTGGCTCGCACCATCTCACTCATTGCCTATATCCCCACACACGTTACATGCCATTGCAACAGAGAAGCCAGCGCGTGCAGAAGCAGCTCCAAGCTCGCCCCCGAGAGGCCAAAGAGTGAATGTGTGGGTCCATGAGCTCCAGTTGGACGCGGCCTGGGCCGCTAGGGCAGCTACAGCCTCTGTGTGTTGCAGGTGGTGTATCCGGACTGCGGAGCCTGTCATGCATTGTCAATGTTGCCCGGGTCTCGAGTCGGGGCACCACGCAGGTGGACGGCGTCCCGCCACTTATTATGCCGCGAGACAGACCACTTGTTCAACTGGACCCACACATACACTCCTTGGCCTCTCTGGGGCGAGCTTGGAGCTGCTTGTGCATGCGCTGGCTTCCCAGGTGCTAACGCATATATTGGTGAGCGAGGGGAGGCCATGAGGACAGGGTAAAATATGACTGTTTGACTTCCAGTCAGTTCAAGGAATGACCCTGATGTGGTCATGAAAAGACGTGTCTCGTGTGTATTGCAACTAGTAGATAAGCCGATGAACTTCCCATGTCTTGCATGTAGCCCCGCACCTAGCCCCGCCCACTCTACACATTAAAATGAGTACCAGCACCACATCCTTCCCATTCGAAGCACTGACTGGGGGTGATAACCATTGGACAGTCTTGTGTAGTCCACCCACGCGTACATGTGGGCCCTCCATGATCCATGTCACCTGCGGCAAAGTGATGTCATGGGCAATGACGGAAGTGAGGAGAGCTGTCTGCCCCACGCACAGATGGCGCATCAGCTCAACAGACCCAGCACTGAGGGCAGCAGGGGTCACATGTGCAGGGGCAGCTGTGCCTGGTGTGAAGGCACATGCATATAGACAGCACATCGACCAATGTGTAGTCTGCCCACATCTACTGTCCATTGTCAGGCGGACCTAGCAAAAGTTCACAAGGCAACACATCTGTGTTGGTGTACCCACTGTGACCAACACTGCGCAACAACCAACGTACTCGCCCTGCGCATGGCCCACCCCGCAACGGTGGTCACATTCAGTGGCACTATCTCACACACACATCCCTTTCACGAGGCATGGTGTGACCAATGTACAGGGCTGAGTTTGCGCTCATCCGGAGAGTGCTGAACAGGTGACACATGTAACCCACTAGTCATTCTGTGTTGTCACCTACTGGCATTGTGCAGTCAATGTGCAGGCCAGGCCTGCTGGGACTGAGAAGGGCAGCATGGCCCCAGCCTGACATGCACACGAGCAACAAGTGCACTGAGACCTGCATTGCCAATTGTCTGTGTCACTGGATGTCTGACATGAAGTTGCCATGTACCACCACTCGGGAGGGACAGACATGTCAAAGCGCCCGAGAGCTCACATACCACTGCCACCTGCAGTCAGCATGGTGAGCAGTGCATGTTTGAACACCACAGGCTCTGACTCATAGTGCTGCGGATCAACGACATGTGTGACCCCCACATGCACTCCCACACACACTGCAGTTGTCTCTCACACACAACTTTCGCAAGGAATAGCCATGTGCAGTGTGCGTGGAGCTCGGAATCCAGGATCTCCAGCTCCTCGCTGGTGAGTGGACCTGGACATATCCTCAGCGTCATCCACGTGTAGGTGGAGAGGTGGCAGCAGCAGGTGTTGTTGAGGGGTGCCAGGCTGCAGTCCCAGGTAGCTGTGGTAATGCCGGTCTCACTCACACACTCACATAGCCCCCTGGGGCAGTTTCAGTGGGTCCAAGCTGCTGCAATTTGTGTACCATGTCTGCCAGCTTCAATTGCAGACGATGGCCTGCTCCCAGCTGGCCCGGGACGCTTACCTCCATGGTGGAACACGCAGGGTGCAACCGCGAGGGTCATTGGAGTTGGCCGTAAGGGCCTGGCCCATGGCGGGTACAGTCCGCTGATGCCATGTGCACCACACAGTTTAATGTGCGCAATGCATCTGCAGGTGTGGCCATGATTTGTGTGTGGGTGCAGGTCCACAATGGACGGGGCCACAACATGCTGTGTGCATAGGCAGGGACGGCCAGTGGCCAGCCTCCACATGTCTGTTGGCATATCATCATGTACACATTGGCATGGGAGCATGGGATATGCATATGCACACACATGCCATCTTTCACTATGTACATCTGCCACTTGGCACGTGCGACGTTACGTGTCACTTGTGATGTGTATTTGCAATCACACAGCCGTGTTGGCATGGAGCTGTCAATGTGTACACCTGTCAATGTTTCTGGAGGTGTGATCCGTACAGTGCTGTACATAGGGTGCAGTAGGGACATCAATGACTGTCTCATATCCCCTCGTGCCACAGGTCCCACTTGTTTTGGCCGCTCAGCCTGTGTCCATAGCGTTGTTGGTGTGTGCCCTACACACCCAGCCTCGGAAGCAGTGTGATGCACAGCAGCTAGTCATGTTGCCGTGGTGTTGCAGCTTTCCGAATATGCAGTCTGTTTCCATCAGCATGCCTTACAAGTTGTTAAGGCCTAACTCCCCATGTGCATGCTCATAGCAATGGTGTGTGTCACTGCCCATTGCTATTGGTAGGGGACCTGTGTATGTGTATTGTGGCTGTGCTGTCCCTACTTGTCAGCTGTTCTGTGATTCAATTGCTTGGTCAGTCAGTTCTGATTTGTGTATGTGTAAATGCCCTGTGGCGTGTTGCTTTGACATGTGTCCACTTCCATCTTTCCTAGGAGGAGGCCAAACATACATCGCCCCTACCAATTGCTGTCAAACATGGAGGATGTGGAGGTGATCCGGAAGTTCCGTCTGGACCGACCCACCCTGCATCGCCTATGTGCCTTGTTGGAACCCCACCTCCGTCCTCGCAGGGTGTATCCTACTGCATTTACCCCCACGGCTAAGGTGATGGCTGCACTGCATTTCTTCGCCAGTGGGTCATTCCAACACACAGTGGGCAGTGGAGGTGGGATGTCCCAGCCCATGTTCTGCATGGTGCTGAGGGATGTACTGTCAGCTATGATGCTGTACAGGAACAGGTACATACGATTCCCCAGGGCTCGTGAATTGGCGGCAGTGAAGGGTGATTTCTATGCCCTTGGACGGATCCCCCACGTTGTTGGTGCAATAGATTGCACCCATGTTGGCCTTGTTGCACCACAGGCCACTGAGCACCTCTACCGCAATAGGAAGCACACCCACTCCCTGAATGTGCAAGTGGTGTGCCTTGCGGACATGGTCATTTCACACGTGTGTGCGAAGTTTCCAGGATCGGCACATGACGCGCACATCATGCGCAACAGCATCCTACCACGTCTGATGACCAATCTGCAACGGGACCGTGCTTGGATTGTTGGTGAGTATGTGGAGTAGTGTAGCGTGCTGGCTGTGCGATGCTGTATTGTGTCCAGTTGGAATTGCAACGATTCTCTGTGTCCCTCACACCCAGGTGACTCTGCTTACCCGAATGGGCCCTGGCTGCTCAGCCCATTACGACATCCTCGTACCCCAGCTGATGTCCGCTACAATGAGGCACATGGGAGGACCAGACGTGTGGTTGAGCGGACCTTTGGCCTCCTCAAGTCCAGGTTCAGATGCCTGGACCGCACAGGGGGCGCACTGGCGTACTCCCCACAGAAGGTGTGCCAGATAGTAGTGGCTTGCTGCATGCTGCACAATCTGGCTATTCGCAAGCAGATCCCCCTAATTGTGGATGACGGAGATCAACCAGGGCCCCAGCCTGCAGACCAGGACGGGTCGAGTGAAGAGGACAGTGGGGAGGAGGGAGCTGTGAATGTGCGTCAGCAGCTCATCGCCCGCTACTTCACTTGACGGTGAGTGTCCATGTACGACGGCTGATGTAGCTGTAGTTGTGCAGGTGTATGTGTGCTCTGTCACGGAGGCCTTTTGTTCACTGAGTGCTGTGTGTCAATGGTCCATGTCCAGGTTAGTATGCCACTGACAGTGGCTGTTGCATTGTGCCCTGTTGCTGTGTGAGATGTGTGTACATTGCTTGTAGTTTGTGACAAGTACTGTGTGATGAGTGTGTGACACACTCATTGACTGTACTCTTGTTCTGTTTTTCACCACTAGGTCCCTACAGCCTCTCCTGTCCCATCGACATACCACACAGCAGATGCATTTCTGCTCATGGTGGCGATTGCACATCGTTGAATAAACCCAGGACACATAATGCAGATTGTGATCAAGGTGTATTTATTTACAGCGGTGACATGTGATTGTGTGCAAGGTGATGACAAAAGTGGTGCATGCTGTGACAATGATTTGACGGCCATGGCTGCGTGATGGTCAAGGTGTACCCATGAAGTTCTATGTCCACAGTCCAACAGACACATGCCATTCACATGGCAGTGTGGGGTAGGATCGTAGTCCAAGTCAGTGCAGTAGGTGGTCAGGGTGGCTGGCTGACTCACTGGCGTTTGGTGCGTGCGAAGTCCTCTCTGGACACCTGTTTCCTCTTCGGACGGCCCCTTCCACGTTTGGTAGGGGGGTTGTGTTGGTGGGCTGCTGGTGGTGGCTGAGGACTGCTCACTCGCTGTGGACGCAGGGGAACTAGATGTTGCACGAGCCTGCGCCACAGCACGTGGTGGCGGCGGTGGTGTGGCTGGCCTTGCTTGGGCCCTCCCCCCACCACCAGCTGGCCCATGAGGTCCACAAGTCGGTCCATACGGGTCACGAATTGGCCCATATGGGCGTCCATGGACCTCAACACCCCAAGGACCTCCCGCGTGTCGGCAGCCGACCTGGCCCATTGTCCTTGGGCCTCTTCATAGGCCCCAAGGACTCTTGAGATTTGCGGCAGGGCTTGGCTCCCAGGCTCAGATGGCGTTGGCCTGACCCTGCTCCTCCCACCGGTACTGCTGCCACCGACCGGCCCACTCGCCACATTGGTCACCACGGTCCTCTGTCTGGCTCCCAGGGTCGAGCACGACGGGCGTGCCACCCCTTGCGCAGGTGCTGTGGCCAGGGATGGCGTGGTGGTGGTGGTGGTGGTTGCGGCGGTGGTGGTGGCCGCAACGACCGTGGCAGCAGGGGTCTGTGACTGGTCAGCAGCCCTGGGTGATGTGTTGGTGGGTAGGAGGGGCCCTGGGGAGCGGTTGGGCCCTGCCACTCCAGACGGGCCTGGTGGGTGGTCCTCGTCCGAAGAGGTGTCCAGGTCTTCTACATCCGTGAGTCCGGGTCGGGGGCTTGCGGGCTGGCTGTGCTGGCTGCTGTCTCCCTCTCCAGCATCCAGCTGTTCGGCACCTGTGGGGAGAATGTGATAGGTCATTGTGTTGCACCTAGCAAAGTATGTATTGGTTGTCTGACATTCACAGTTCGTGCACTGTCGTGCACAGGTTTCCCAGGGGCGTGTGTGTGGATGTACGATGTGTGTATGCGTGGGCTAGGCAATGGTACTGTGTGATGTGGACATGTGGCATGGGACGGATTAGCAATGCCGATGGGTGTGTGTTGCTATGCTCCTACATTTTGTGGCTCGGGTGTATGCGGGCTCCAGACCCATCGACGATGGTGGGTTGAACTATGGTTTTGGGGTTCAAATGGAACGCTTAGAAACGCAGATGGCAAAAGGGGTACAGCCCCCTCAACGCTTTTGGGTTGAACTATGGTTTTGGGGTTCAAATGGAACGCTTAGAAACGCAGATGGCTAAAGGGGGTACAGCCCCCTCAACGCTTTTGGGTTGAACTATGGTTTTGGGGTTCAAATGGAACGCTTAGAAACGCAGATGGCTAAAGGGGGTACAGCCCCCTCAACGCTTTTGGGTTGAACTATGGTTTTGGGGTTCAAATGGAACGCTTAGAAACGCAGATGGCTAAAGGGGGTACAGCCCCCTCAACGCTTTTGGGTTGAAATATGGTTTTGGGGTACATACTGTGAGTCATGGGTGCAGAACGTGACATGTGTTCTGGCAACATGACAGTGCATAGACAAAGGTGTGTGTCTGTCTAACATACCCGGCATATCTGCTGACTGTCATCATTTGTGGACATTACATTGGTGGCATTGTTGTGAGTTCGTGCTTGTTGTGTGCCACACGACGTATTGCAGATGGGCAAAATCCTTGGTGTGCGTGCTGCCCTCGAACATGTGCATCAATGCAGTGCTCTTGGGGTGTTGACTATATTATGTGTGTTGTTACTCACAGTGTGACGTGCGCTTCAGTCACTGCAGGCACATGATTTGTCATGGGCAGGTATCTCTGCATGACTGCTGTATGAGGGCCAGCTGTTCGGATGACATACCTTCCATGACACTGGGGCTGACAGATGAGATGGATGATATGTTGAATGTGCATTGTGTGCCTGTGTGTTTCATGGGTCCAGTGGTGTTTGTGTGCAATATTGTGGTTCCACGCTGTTACTTCTAGTAAGGTTTGTCTTACATGGGCGTTGTTGTACGATGTGTGGGTGACAGGCAGTGAGGACTACATGGACAAGACTTCGATGGTGTTGCTGATGTGTGTGATGGGTGGCACAGTGCCTGCCGTGTGGGTCTGTACTCCAGTGGGACTTGTGCATGCAGACGTGGCTCCTTAGGTGTTGCTGTATCTGTGATGGGTCATGTGGGGTATGACTCTGTGATACATGTCCGTGTGCACATTGGTCACATGATTGTGACAGGGAGCAGTGCTGCGTGTTCCTCTGCTACGTGACATGTCCCATGTGTCAGTCGTAATACTGTCCTCATGCCTACAGACACCCCGCCCTGTACTGTCTCCCACCTACAGGTTGTTTTTGAGTGCGCAATGCAATGGATGCCACATGGTTATGGGCGGGAGGGGTGCTCCATGTTGCTGGTCTGTGGGAGTGGGGGCGGTGTTGTGAGTTGTGGTGATGGCCTGACACCCACAGGAACCCCTGCATGTGGGGTGAGATGTCTACCTGTCGGATGCAGGTGTGCACTGCAGTGGCTGACGCATGGGTGTGGGGGGTGCTCCACCTTGCTGCGCTGTGGGACTGGGGGCCTGGTGGCTGTTGTACTTCAGCTGTCCCCCTCCGACCCACTGCCTTTGTGTTGCGGCTCCTTACCTGTTACTTGTCGGTTAGTGCAGCTATGGCTGACACATGGGTGTGGGGAGTGCTCCTTCTGGCGCTTCTGGAGTACGAGGGGACCTGGTGGGAGTTGCGGTGCTGGCTGACTGTACACATGCCCCCATGGTTATGTCAGTTGGTAGGTTTGGGCTGTGTGTGTGAGTGTCTGTTGCATGAGTGAGTGATGTCTTGTGTATTGTGTACTGGACATGGGGGTGTTTGTCCCTCGGAGCTATGGCATAGTGGTAGTGCATGTGAGTACATAGCGGTGTGCTGGTATACGTTTGTTTGTACTTACCAGCCTCGACTCCCCTGGTAATCCGGTGAGGATCTCCGGATGTATGATGACTCGCACCTTCTCCTCCCACGCCTTGAAGGTCTTGAATAGCGCGGGATTACCTCCGCCAGTCCTGGCAGCCAGCTGCTGATTTTTGGCCTCCTTCTTCTTGACCACGCTTTTCAGGTCGTTCCACCTTTTGTTGATTTCGCCTCTGTTGCGTGGCACGTTCCCGACTGCATTGACCTGGTCTACGATCCTGCTCCACAACCGGTTTCTGGTGGATAGTGGTGTCTGTTGGACCTGGTTGCCATAGATTTGTGGGTGCACCTTGACGATCTCGTCGACCATGACCGTCAGCTCAGTGGAAGTGAACTTGGGCATTCTGTGTGATGCCATGGTGTGTGTTTTGGTGTTTGTGGTGCTGGTGCGGTGTGTGGTGTGTGATGTGCAGGGGGTTTGTGGGTCAGGTGTTTGGTGGTGGTGGTGATGGGTGTGATGGGTGCGTGTCTGTGGTGTGCTGCTGTCCTTTCTGTCTCGCTGTGTTCTGTGCTTTCGTCCTCAGTTTGTAGTGTTGCAAGGGATTGTGGTCTGTGAAGGAGCTGCTTTTGTACTTACCTATGTGGGTGTGTCATGATGGTCTGTTGTTTTCAGGTGTGTTGTGGCTGGTGTTCTGGGATTTGTAGTTTATTTGTTTGTCCAGGTGGGATGTGTTTTCGGGATGTGTACTGTGTTTGGGTATTTGTGCGTGGGTTGCTGTGTGGACTTGTTGGCCATGTTGTGTGTGTTTGTTTTTGTCCGCGGATGATTTCTGTGCAGGGACGTGGCCGCCTGAGCTTCCGCCGTGTCCATTTCCGTCACTGTTGTTTACGCTGGCGGGCGGTGTATTTGTGGATTTACCGCGCTCATGTCGGTGCGATCCTAATTTCACGGCCGGTATCTCGGTCGTCAGGGCGGGCGGTTTTGGGTTGTCGTGCGTATTTCCGTCCGTGGCGGGCGGATGGACTTGGATTCGGACATGGGCGGGCGGTATTTTTTGTGTATTTTCCGCCGCCGGCGGTTTGCGGCTCGCGCCATCGTAATTGCTCGGTCGGTATTCAGACGGTGTGGGCGGGCGGATTTCTACCGCTATGGTAGATGGCGGATTTTTTACCGCCCGGTATCGTACTGGACACCATAATTTCGAACTTTGATAAAAAAAATTAGTAATGGGATGTTGGGTTTATAGGGGATAAGGGTGGGGAGTGTTTTATAAATTATTAAATGAAATGTAATAAATATTTGACTTTTATATATTCAAATTTGGTTATATTATATTTGTTTAATGCTTGTATTGTTTTATAATTTTGGAGTTGTGTTTATAGGATGTAATGTTGGTTACTGTTTTATACATTTATTAAAAATATTAAAAAAATTATTATTATTTACAAAAATTTAGAAAAATAATGTGTTTACAGTGTACATTTCTGATCAATTAATATTTATCTTTATTTAAATATTAATAATTTATAAATTTTAAGAAGTTAACAAAAGTGGCATTATATTTGAACATTATTTAATATTTCATTTGATAAGAATTAAAATGTTAAATTAAAAATAAAGTGAAAATGTTTGTAATTTTCAATCAAAAATATAATTTCTGTTTTAAAAATTACAATCTAACATTGAAATATTTATATTTAGGAATTTAATGTAGATATTATATTATTTATCACAGCGAGTTGCTCCTTCTGTCTCCCCTCGCCCTGGGCAGGTATATCGTCGCTTGTCGGCGGAGCGCGCCGGCATTCACTATTTTTCCACACGTATAATTAGACGATCACAAAGAGGTTATTTCCACCACCAGATCTTTAATTCTCAGTTACTGAGAATTAAAGATCTGGTGGTGGAAATGACCTCTTTGTGATCGATCTAATTATACGTGTAAAAAAATATATATATATATTATTTATATGTGAAATTAAAAAATTTGTAAAATATATTAATATTTAAAAATTACCTAAAACATTTTCATTTTACATTTATACCATATAAAAATATAAAATGTATTAAATTTTATAGTGTAGTAATTTATTATATGTGTTGTCAAATATTTGGAATTTTATGTATAGTGTAGTTAGTCATATATTAATTTTAATATGAAAACAAAAATATATACGTCAAAGGTCTGGCAACTCCTTTTAATTTACAGTAATTTCTGTGGGTATAGTTAATTAATTAATATTAGTGTCCATCACCTACCTGTAATTAATAATAAATGGAGTGGGAATAGTAAATAAATAAAGTTTAGTTTGCAGCACCTACCCCTAATTAATAATAACTGGATTGGGAGAAAATGTATTAATTAAGTTTAGTGTCCAGCACCTACCCCTAATTAATACTAACTGGTGTGGGAATAGTCAATTAAATAATTTTAGTGTCCAGCACTTACCCTGAATTAATATTAACTGGATTTGGAATATTAAATTAATTAAGTTTAGTGTCCAGCATCTACCCCTAATAAATACTAACTGGAGTGGGAATAGTAAATTAAATAATTTTAGTATCCAGTACTTACCCTGAATTAATACTAATTGGAGTGGGAATAGTAAATTAATTAAGTTTAGTGTCCAGCACCTACCTCTAATTAATATTAACTGGAGTTGGAATAGTAAATTAATTAAGTTTAGTGTCCACCACCTACCCCTAATTAATACTAACTGGAGTGGGAATAGTAAATTAATTAAGTTTTAGGTCCAGCACCTACCCCTAATTAATACTAACTGGAGTGGGAATAGTGAATTAAATAATTTTAGTATCCAGTACTTACCCTGAATTAATACTAATTGGAGTGGGAATAGTAAATTAATTAAGTTTAGTGTCCAGCACCTACCTCTAATTAATATTAACTGGAGTTGGAATAGTAAATTAATTAAGTTTAGTGTCCACCACCTACCCCTAATTAATACTAACTGGAGTGGGAATAGTAAATTAATTAAGTTTTAGGTCCAGCACCTACCCCTAATTAATACTAACTGGAGTGGGAATAGTAAATTAAATAATTTTAGTATCCAGTACTTACCCTGAATTAATACTAATTGGAGTGGGAATAGTAAATTAATTAAGTTTAGTGTCCAGCACCTACCTCTAATTAATATTAACTGGAGTTGGAATAGTAAATTAATTAAGTTTAGTGTCCACCACCTACCCCTAATTAATACTAACTGGAGTGGGAATAGTAAATTAATTAAGTTTTAGGTCCAGCACCTACCCCTAATTAATACTAACTGGAGTGGGAATAGTGAATTAAATAATTTAATTGTCCAGCACCTACCATAAATTTTTATTAACTGGAGTTGTAATAGTAAATTAATTAAGTTTAGTGTCCAACACCTACCCTTAATTAATACTAAGTGGAGTGGGAATAGTAAATTATTTAAGTTTAGTGTCCAGCACCTACCCCTAATTAATACTAACTGGAGTGGGAATAGTAAATTACTTAAGTTTAGTGTCCAGCAACTACCCTGAATAAATACTAACTGGAGTGGGAAGAGTAAATTATTTAAGTTTAGTGTCCTGCACCTACCCCTAATTAATACTAACTGGAGTGGGAATAGTAAATTACTTAAGTTTAGTGTCCAGCAACTACCCTGAATTAATACTAACTGGAGTGGGAAGAGTAAATTATTTAAGTTTAGTGTCCTGCACCTACCCAGAAATAATACTAAGTGGAGTGGGAATAGTAAATTAATTAAGTTTAGTGTCCAGCACCTACCCCTAGTTAATACTAACTGTAGTGGGAATAGTAAATTAAATAAGTTTAGTGTCCAGCACCTATCCCTAATAAATACTAACTGGAGTGGGAATAGTAAATGAATTAAATTTAGGGGCCGATTCCGATCTCGGTCGCAGGCGCACCCAATACCATTCGGTCGGGAAAAAAGCCATGCGAAAGCCTGTTTCCCGACCGATCCGTACAGTACACCGAACGAGCAAGTACGATGCGCACAACAGCAAAAATCCGGCCGAGCCGTACTCACCCAAACCAGGTCCTGTTCTCCGACTG